>QMFG01000743.1:0-22540 GCA_003314545.1 Ramaria sp. MG151 | reverse complement strand
GCTATTCAATGAATAGTCCAAATGCACCAAACATTGACTCAGTTTTGTGAGTCACTGTAATAGGGTTGGTGGCTGTTGGAGTACTGTAGATTCAAGCAGAAGTGGAGTGAGTGGAAGAGTGAGAAGTCTGTGCCTTTTTGACCTCAATGAGGTGACAATGGTTGCGATCAATCTGGTGGGTAGCTTCCTTCCAGGCCTTAAGATCACTGGGAGAGATGGTTGAGTATGAATCTTATCTAAGATCACTGTTGGAAGGCCATGGGTAAAGACATCCTCAAATGCAGGTCCATTGAAGGCTGTCCTACCAGCAAGGATTTCAAACTGAGAAATATACTCATCTGCAGCCATCCAAGGGTACATCTTGAGGTTATGGAGCTTGTTATGGGCTGCCTGGGCAAGATCTGGGTCTCTCAAGGCTTCTTTGATTTGGAAGGTGAACTCCTCTAGAGTAGATATTGCCAATGTACCATCAATGATCACATCCATCTCATTTTGGGCCCAGGTTTGAGCTGAACCACCTGTCATGAAAGAGAGGGCATACAGGATCTTTGTTTGTTTGTTGGAAAAGGATGTTGGTTGTACAGCAATGGAGAGTCTGATTGCATGAAGAAAACCTTCTGTTTCTGCCCTATCATCACTAAACTTCTCTGGGTCAGCTGCTTTTGGAGCGAGATGTTATTATTTATCTATTTACTGCATGAAGATTGCATTACATAATCTACTGATGCATCAGTAGCACCGTGCAGAATAAAACAACAAAAACAACATAAAAACACTACCAATGAGAATTCAGGTTTACACCTTTAGGATCACTCGGCAAACGATCCCCAAGGCTATGCAGGGATGAACATGCACATCAGGCTCCAATAGCCACCGATAGAGCCCCGCGTGGCTCTGAAACACTTCCAACCATCCATGGGACAATTCAACTTCTATTCCTGACCACCCCTATTGTTGCTGATCCACGAACGGAGCCGATCGCTTCGATTTCATTTAAACAAGCACCCGGAGCTTCGAAATGGAGTTTCACATTTTTCCCCTCTCTTTTCTCTTGTTATTTTGACTGGATATAGTAGTTAAACACATGATCTACATTTCCTATCACACCAAGATCGGTTTCAGATGTTTTGAATATGTTTTTGGTACATTTTTGTGCATTCTTCCCCTCATGTAGACTGCAACCCCAGAATCACTCCATCGCCCCAATATTCTTCTTGGAAACACAAAGGACAATTATTAGCTAGCCCTCACTATAAGTATGCTTGTAATTTTCCCCAGAATCCAAGGCAGTATAACCTCCACATCTCTGTTACAGTCTCCACGTCTTTGCTTGATATCTTTACAACCCTTGCTCTGTTAACGAATCGTCACCAGCCGTTCGTCATCATTTCAAGTGTTCTATTCGACTCAGTGGTTATCTCAAAACTGTTAAGTTTGCGCTATCTACTTATCTACAAGTCCGCGTCTCTGCACATGGACTTTAAGCGCTGACATTTTGATCCCGCATCAGCGCATCCCCCGTGCTAGAATTCATACACTGCTTAGATTACCTTTAGGCGCTTAAAGACCACCTCAAGTAAACTTGAAGAAAACCTAAAAAACAAGTCAAATAAAATCAAATAAAATACAATAAAATTCCCATTTATTTTCTTATTACGAGATGGAGCAGTGGTAGTGATTGTAGGGGCAGGAGTAGGAGTGGTTGGTGCCACAGGTGCAGGGATAACAATGTTTTTGGCAGCTGCTCAGGCAGCTGCAGTAGCGGCCTGAACTATGGTGCCTTCTATGTTACTGGTATGGTTTTGGAGGCCCTGATTCTGTATGAGGAGGTGCTGAATCTGTTGTTGTTGGTTGTCAAGTAGTACTTGCAGAAAGGCACTATTTTCTCCCAGTGAGTTCCAATAGGCTTCAGGAAGTTGATCAGACATAATGTGATTTGAAGGAAGTATGTGTGAAGTGTGAGGTCATCCTATGAGCTTGATCTTCTGTGAGGGCAACACTGAATGCCTCCTTGGTGCAAGGATGGTTGTAACTCCTATCATGCTTTCAATCATTTTCATACCCATTGTCTTGATCACCTCTCTTCTATTACTGTGGGCTGATGGTACCCCTGGTAGATTCATTAGGATGATCACTCAGCTTTATGATAAATTGGACAGACAGGATGCCTTCACTGTTTGAGATGGATGGCTGAAAGCTGTATGGATGATAGATGGGGCTACAACTTTTCTGTAATTCCTTTCCCTTTGACTACTATTCCTTGTGCTACTTTTATACACAGATTAAGTACTAATTTCACAATGAATAACCCTACTCTGCCTCCACATACATTAACCGACAATGTGACTATCCGAATATATATTTCAAAATTCTTTAAGATTCTTCAACAGGCCCTGTGGTCAATATAAGTTCACCTGAATCCAACAGCCACCACCTGGATCAAAATCAGAATGAAAACTATCCTCACCCAAACTTCGTGACTCGTCTGCAGCAGGTGTACTCTCCAGCTCTCCCAAACCCCTTCCTGCCCAAGGATACTCATTGAGGTCTATGCACTCAGTGTGAGAGGAATGTCGCTCTTGGAGCTCAATGTTGTCTGCCAAGGAGATCCCAGTGTCGAGAGTCTTGGTGATGCTCCAATTGCCAAGTTTATCCATGACGGAGTTGTGAATCTGTCGCATAGCTGCATGGAAACTTCTTGTGTGTTGGGGAGATGAGTGGATGCTGCCGTTTTGAAGTGCATTCGTCTCTAAGAGGTCCAAATGCATGCGACAGATGATGATAACAGACAGGCTATATGTAGTATTAGTCAAGTACCCAAATGTTTGTGATATAGGTCTCTGACCTGTGTTGTATGGAGCTCTGACCTGTTTTGTATGGAGCTAAGGACATTGGTGACAGTAGGCTATTGAGAATGAATAAGCTGAATTTTCACGAAATGGTTAACGAAGGGTTCACTCATAGGACCTGTGATATTTATTATTTATCTATCTACCGCACCAAAGTCGTATTACATAATCTACTGATGCATCAGTAGTGCCATGCAGAATAAAACAACAAAAACATCATAAAAACATTACTAATGAGAATTCAAGGCCTTGGGCCTTAGAATACATTCTGTTTACATCTTTAGGATCACTCAGCGAACGATCCCTGAAGCAATGCAGGGACAAACATGCACATATATGCGCTTCGGACACGAATGGGCTCCAATAGCCACCAATCGAGCCCCGGGTGGCTCTGAAACACTTCTATCTGCCATTACAACACTCCAACTTCTATTCCTGATCACCCCTATCATCGCCTATCCACGAACGAAGCCGATCACTTTGATTTCATTTAAACAAGCACCCAGAGCTTCGAAATGGAGTTTCAGAATTTTTCTCATTGATTTTTCTTGTTCTTTTGGCTCAGTATAGTAGTGAAATACATGATCTACATTTCCTACCACACCATGATCTGTTTCAGAACTTTCAAACATGTTTTTAGTACATTTTTGTGCATTCTTTCCCTCATGTAGTCTCCAACCCCAGAATTGCTCCATCGCCCCAATATTCTTCTTGGGAACACAAAGGAAAATTATTAGCTAGCTCTCACTATAAGTACACTTGTAAATTTCTCCAGAATCCAAGGCAGTAAACCTCCACATCTCTGTTACAATCTCCACATCTTTGCTTGATATCTTTGCAACCCTTGCTTTGTTAACGAATCGTCACTGGCCATTTGTCATCATTTCAAGGACTCTATTCGACTCAGTGCTCATCCTAAAATCGTTAAGTTCTCACTATCTACCTATCTACAAGTCTGCATCTCTGTATGCGAACTTTAAGCGCTGATATTTTGATCCCGCATCAGCACATCCCCCATGCTAGAATTCACATCTCGCCTAGATTATCTTTTAGGTGCTTAAAGACTGCCTTCAATAAACTTGAAGAAAACATCAAAAACTAATAAGAAAATAGAAAGGAAATTTTTATTTATTTTATTTGGATTTATTTGAAGTGTTTTTGATGTTTTCCTTCGACTTTGCTTGAGGTGGCTTTCGAGTGCCTAAAAGATAATCTAAGCGGTAGATAAATTCTAGCACGGGGGATGCGCTGATGTGGGACCAAAAGCCAGCGCTTAAAGTTCGCATACAGTGACGCAAGCTGTAGATAGAGAGATAACTGCAACTTAGCATTTTTGGGACAAACACTGGGTTCAATAGAATGCTTGAAATGATGACGAACGGCCAGTGACAATTCATTAACAAAGCAAGCGATGTTGAGATATCAAGCAAAGATGTAGAGATAGTTCTGAGAGTGTGGAGGGTATACTGCCTTTGATTCTGGAGAAATTTACAAGCGTACTTATAGTGAGAGCTAGCTAATAATAGTCTTTTGTGTTTCCAAGAAGAATACTGGGGTGATGGAGCGGTTCTGGGGTTGCAGTCTACATGAAGGACAAAATGCACAAAATAGTACTAAAGACATGTCTGAAACTTCTGAAACTGATCGTGGTGTGATAGGAAATGTGGATCATGTGTTTCACTACTATACTGAGCCAAAAGAACAAGAAAAACATTGAGAAAAAATTCTGAAACTCCATTTCAAAGCTCCGGGCGCTTGTTTAAATGAAATTGAAGTGATCAGCTTCGTTCGTGGATCGGCGACAATAGGGGTGATCAGGAATAGAAGTTGCAGTGTCATAACAGTGGATAGATGTGTTTCAAAGCCACGCGGGGCTTGATCGGTGGCTATTGGAGCCTGTTCGTCCCTGCATAGTCCGGGAATCATTGGCCGAGTAGTCCTAAAAATGTAAACAGATTATATCCTAAGGCCTAAGGCCTTGAACTCTCATTAGTAGTTGTTTTTATTTTGTGCGGCGCTACTGATGCATCAGTAGATTACGTAATGCAATGTTCACGTGGTAAATATATAGTAAAATAACAAAAACAAGTCGAATAAATTCAAATAAAATATATAAAAATTCCCATTCTATTTCTTATTATGATAGTCATTTCATCAGAAAGCCCTACATAGAATAGAATTAGTAATACTTTGGTTAATATGGTAGATGTTAACGTTATTGTGAGCATGACTCTGACAAAGTACATTGCTTTGGACAACACCGATTGTGAGGCATATACTTATATCACATGACACCTGGATGCATTACTTACTTTGTTTTGCCAGAACTCGAGTGAACGACTTTGAATTGACTGCTCGGAATTCTTTTAACCGTTGCAGGGTTCCCAAGCCATTAGAAAGTGTGACTGCAACGACTATCGTGTCGAAAGTGATGACTAACAGACCATTAATGAACCCCACTGGAAATCACATGAGTGGAATATGTATAACGAAACAAAAGACGTCTCACCCCTGAAAACTATGTTAATGACGTCATCAAGAGAGAGTCGTTATGACTTACAATATAATGTTGTTCACCTTTGTATCAGTCAGCGTGCAACTAGCATTGCTCACATACTATGGATGATAGAAGTTATAAAGAGACGAGTGAGAACAAACAGTGACAGACCACATAGCATGTGACAATCACTGAAGAGAAGACCAAGTACCAGGCTAACCGTTTTCTTGTAGGGGGATATGGCATATGCGTGGGCCATTATCAGCCCTGGAAGGATAAACAGATGAGCACGTCGTTCGGTAATAAGAGCCCTCATCACCTTGTATTCCAAAGAGCGGTAACACATGGATACTATCAATGAAGTATCCCCAGTCGTCACAGGCACTGTTTTGACATTAGACTCTGTATCAGACGACGTGAGAAGCTTACTGGACATCTATGTGAGTACTGTTCATTCCATAAACTATAACTCACCCTGAGAGCTGGAAATGATATTGATATTAATGTAGTTGAGGTGCTGAAGATGGCAGTGCACCATGCCAAAAGGTATAATCCAGCTCCTAGTTTGAATCTTCTTCCCCAGATAAGTTTTGTTTCGAGTTCAAGCATCAGAAGTATGTCATAGACGTAGATTGCTATTGAAGCAGTGAGATGAAAGGGCTCTATGCAAAATTACACCTCGCCTCACCGAGGGAAGCAGTAGAGACATATCGAAAAGTCACACTGTCCAACTTGTAAAAATAAGTGACACTGAACAGAAATGGTTACTCACGAATCTGACGCCTGCTGGACAAATGTTTTGAGGGTCTGTTGAGAAGACATCCAGAATGCTCAGCGGATATTGCGTTGGAATGAAAGGATGATAGATACAAATGAACAGAAAGTGCAGTATTATAGCATTCTGGAATGGGCGAGCGACAGAGATAGTATCGCTATCATGCTGCAGCCAAATGACGTGATGCCAACGAGATGAATACCATTAGTGGTATTTCCTTCTCGTTGTCATGACTATGAGTGATGCCGAATTTCGACTGCCATAAATGACTTCATAAGAATGTGAGGCAAGACCTCGCCCGAGAAAGACACCAGTATCAGACTCGGAAATGGATGAGGGCCAAGATGTTTGCGACATTAATGATAGGACATTATCTCGTGAGTGCTTGTCAGTGGGGATAACTTTTAAAGACAGAAATAAAACTTTATTTATTTCTTGAGTGGCGAGTGCCGCTGAAGATGTGCGACAGACGCGAGCCCCGATTGATGATCTAAAGATCCCGTGATCGATTTGAATCGTAGTAGCGCCAGGTGTCGAAGAACCCGGGAATTCGGCCTGGCTGATGGGTCGACAAAAGAACGCCGATAGTTCGCTGTGCGAAGGATCGGTGTGAAGTACGTAGCGAGAATAGAGTAGGAATATCGATGTATCAAAAGAAAATCGATAAGTCCCGAGGAGATTGCAGATAAGAGGCAACTACAAGACAATTTGATGGAAAGACTTAAAACAAGGAATGTGGTGAACAGATTTCACAGTCAGTTGCATATCTTCGTACTACATTGGCAGTACTTATACAAGTATTCAAGATCAAATGACAATGAGACACGGAACAGTGAACTAGGGGATTTTTACATGTGTTAAGGTACTAGATAAGCGGCTATGTATTCAGAAGGGTGGATTGGATATGAGAACGCAGGGTCGAGGGTAGATAGATAGGAAACTATACTAGGGGTTTGGGGGGCATGTGATTGTGGAGTAGGATATGAGACAGGGTAGAGGGGAAATGTAATACAATAGAAAAATAGAAAAAATTAGAAGTGGGCGGCACCTGACATATCAACTGATATCCCCTGAATTCTCATCGACTCGTGATTGGATAAATACCCATGCATCACGGAATTGAGGATGGGATACTGTCTCAGAGGTGATATGAAGTGTTTCAGATGTGTCTGAGCCGCATCATGGGTGATGATGTTCGGTCTCGTGTGCCCGGGATTATTTGTCTTCTTATCTCGTTGGGAATTCAAAGGTTTTGATTGGTAGGTTATTTTGATGTTTTTGTATATTGTTTGGTCACGTAAATGACCGCATATATGCGCGACGAACGCTACGGCGTCTGATGTTCGCATCGATTACGTAATCTGTGAACGGGCGATCAGACGTCGTATAATATAAATGACAATAACAGCTTCAGCTTCAATGGCCACACTGGTAAAAAATGGTGAGAGGAAAGCACACATAGGCAACAAATGAGACCTTGGCTCAGCCCACATCTTGCATGTAAATTCACGCGAGCGTGCCCTACTTGATTTGCTATTTTATATTTTACAGGCACAAATAATTGGAGAAATTGGAACTCATCAGGAGATATAAACATAGAGGACATCTTAAGGGACATACAAGTCATGTCCCTTCTCCGTTAACCTAAGCATATGGAAATATCTCAAATTCTTAATGATCAGGACAACCTTGTTCATCTCTTGACTGCCAAAGGTGAGGTTAGCTCCGAGCACATACTGGATGGACGTTTGATGTGTATGATGTCTGTTGCATTGCCTTCTGATGGGACGTGCATGGCTCACTGCTCTAACAACAACAATCCGGATCTGCGGTGCCAGCACAGATGATATAGAGAGAACGCTGGGCTCTGAAAATTGGTCAAGTTGTCAGCAAATTCCCACACATTTTTCCCGTTCTGGACACAGATGGGCTTCAGTTACAGGTGATATGGAACGCAGGCTAGAATACTTGGATCATTTGATTTGGTTGATGCCCACTGTTGTTGCCAGCCTCAGAAATGATATTGGATTGTAGGCACAAGGGGTCATTCACATTATTCCGAGGACCAATAGCCATTGAACATCAACTTGATGGAATCATATCTGCAGAAGTGGCATCGCATCCTCACAAAACTCCGCTTTCTCTGCATAGGTTGCTCAGGTACATGAAATAAGTGATGAATTCACCACGAAGAATCCCGTTACTACAACGATTCCTTCCAAATTCCTGAGTGATCAAGATTCACATGTCACTGTAAAAGCAATCCGGAAACCAAGTCTTTAGAATACTAGGACATGGAAGCCCACTTGAGATGTCTAGAAGCCGGTGGGCGACGCCGCCAAAGAGGGAAAGGATGTTGAAGCTGTTGCGTGTAAATAGTTCAAACTTGGCTTTGGGATAGCTGCTGGGTTTAGCGCTTGACACATCTCGGTAACCCACAATACATTTGTCATTATTAGAATAATTCAGCGACAGTCTTGTCATGGGGGCACACGCGTTGTGACTTACCTAATGCACCCGCCACGACCGTTTGTTTCAGTCTCTGCGTCGACCCAGAATACACATTTGTGGAAGTGCTGTGCATATGCTTTTGTGGTGCTTCTATTCGATCCTGGTCCTGTGTCTTTCTGTTCGCACCATATGAATCTGCACAAGGGCTTGTCACCATTTGAGCACCAGGTCTAGCTAGATCGCCACTGCTATCATGCTGCACTGATAAGTAGGAAGATAGATGTGGGGATTAGGATCTCGTATATTAACGCGAGGCCTTTATCATTGAGAATAGCGAGGTTCGAGTTCTTGTCTTCATGTTCCCTGTGTTTGTGCCACAGCAGAAAAAGTGTTTCTTGGATGTTGTGCCAATGGAATAATCCAAAAATTGTTATTTTAGTCAAAAATGGTGGAATGTTCCACTAGAGCACTCAAGGTACAGCAGGGTAGGCAGTGCCAGTATCAACACTAGTGAAAGTGACAGACCAAGACGACAGGTGTAACAAAAGCAGCTATGACCCAATTTGATTCCACAAAAGATCCCTTTTAGCACTATGATAACTTGGGAGTTTATACAGTGGTATCTGAGTTGAACATTCTGAAGCTAACAGGTTTAGGTTTTGATCTCTCTTTTGTTTCCATACCCATCAGGGAGATTGTTGTGTCATACATGCGGTATGTTGGTTGATTTAATCATTCAGTTATAATCTACAGTTATTTTTCCTACAGGTCACAATGTATGAATACAACTCTCCCCCCCAGAGAATTGGGGGACATCCAACCCACCCCAAATTTGATCACCAAACTACATTCACTCATCCCTTCCCTACAATACAAGACTTCTATGCTCATCCCTAAACTTTGATTCAAGAGTATGGTTCCCTCATCTCACTCAAATGGCTTTCATGATCTTATCAGCTCCTTAACAGAAAATGGATATGGAACATGGCTACTGTTAATCCCTTATATTTTTGTAAGAAAGAAAATGAATTTAGATATCTATCTGTATTTTTGGGATTTTATTTTGTATATTTGTGGTTTATTTTGAAGCAGCTATTGATGGTTCTTGTTGATTATATAATTGACTTTTGAATTCTGATCTAACAGAAACACTGACAGAGTTAATCTGTTCAGGATCTAATGCTTGTGTATGGTGATGCAAGCAAGTGTAGATAAGATATGTAGCAAAAACTTATCAATTTTGAGATAGTTGTTTGATCCTTTAGTTTTTGAAAAATATGAGTGAATAGTCAGTGATGATTCACTGTAATTTTCTTTGTAAGAGAGTGATAAAGCTATCTTTCAGAGGGTCTGAGAAGATATTGGAGTTATACTGCCTTGTATATTCAACAGAACTACAAGCCTATTTAAGTGATTCTGCTACTGAGATAGTTGTCTAAATTATACAAGTAAAACTGGGGTCATGAGATGACTTTAAGATGTCTCTAAGAAGCAGGTGATGATTTATCTGAAACATATGTAACTAATATTCTAGCTATAGAGTCCTCTCAAAACTTGTTTCTAAACTATTCAGAACTACATAAAAAGTGTTCAACATAATTTTGATAATGAAAAGAAGACTGATAAAATGAAATCTTCACATGATGGAGTTGATGCTCCACAGTCATCCTGAAGCGGATGGCATCAGTGATGCTTGGCAGTCTATTGGTGCCTGTTTGTGTGTATCATAAACAGCCACTTAGATATACATTATCTTTGGTGTTGTTTAGCTAAACATGCACGTGTGAGGGTAAATGTGCATGGTTGTATGTGATGTGGTAGGTGTATGCAGTAGCATGTGTGTTTGTGGACTGCATGTAATATGAAAAGTGAAAAGAATATTTTTATGTATTTTTTGTGTTTTATTTGAAATGTTTTTGAGCTTTGAGAAGATGTTTATTGAACACACTCGAAGTGGTGCTTGTTTTGTTATCTAAGCAAGATTGAATGTTGAGGCAGGGGAAGCCCTGATGTGGGGCTAATTTGTCAGCACCTAGTGTTCATGTAGAGCAATGTGAATAGTTTTGATAGAAATAACAGTGTAACTTAACAGATTTGAAGTATCACTTGAGCAGGATAGATTCCTTTAATTTATAGTGAACGGCCAGTGGCAATTTGCAATCAGATAGATAGTAGCAGAGAGATCAAGGAAACAGAGAGAAAATAAGACCAAGTCTGTGGAGATTTACTGCCTTATTTATTGATGATAAATACAAGCCTATTTAATGGAAATTGTCGCTAGGAAGTATGCCTCGTAGATGAGAGAGAAATTGGGGGTGTGGAACAATTCTGGGATATTTAACTATATGAGGTGATCATCTAACTGTAACAAGACTAATTAGTTGTAATAACTTTGAAACTGATGTTCAATACTTCAGAACTACAAATCAAACTGTCAACATAAATTTTCTTTGTTGAGAGAACAAGAAAAAAGAAGAGAAAAACTTGTGAAACTCCATGCGCACATGCAGGCACTGCTCCCAAATGACATGGAAGCCTTCAAAGCTTCGGTCACAGATCAGTACCCCTATAGTTAGATAGGAATTGATTTGTAACTGCCTATTATGTCTTTCTTCATATTTCAAGTCCATGTGCATGTAGATCAGTAGTGAATTGAATGTAAATGTGTGCATGAGCATATATGTGGCCATTTGTGTCCATTCAGGTTTGTAGCCATTCATCTGGTCCAATCTGAAACATAAACAGAAAATAGTTCTAAGGCATTTAGCCTTGAATTCAACCCAAGATAACTTGTCAATGTTTTTGTGCTTTCTTTTATCTTATCCAAGCCTGTCTCCTTGATGTGAACATGTGATTATGTAAGCAACTCTTCAAATAGAAAATACCAGCATGTGCCCTGGAAAATGATCCATGAGTGAGAGTGGCTATATTTTAGGGTGTTGAACCTTAATTCATATGTGACCTTGGAATCTTTTGAGTCCCTGTTATAGTATCTGTGCTCCTGTTGATGTGATCCTGTGATTATGTAAGCTGAGACTCGAGCTGAGACTCAAATATACAATAACAAACCATATGCAGGACCATATTGTAAATTTATTGGTTGGGTGTGGGTGCATGGAACTTAGGAATGGGTATAGAGTCTAGACTAACTCAATTAACATCTTCATTCAGATCAATTGATGTGGAAACCATAATCTTTTGCAGAAACTGTTTGGGGTTATGTAGTCCCCTCTTTTCCCCCTCTCTCATTTTTCTCTGCATCAGGGCTTGGCGTATTTAAGTGCTAGTGTTGCTGTCTTCACACATGCATTTGCCTGATTCTCAAAATAGTGGCAAGAACCCTTTTGATTGTTTAGGCAATACATCTGTTGCACAGGCCAAGTGTGCTATCTGGAATGCACAGCTGTACCTCTCACCCATACCCATAACAGATGTGGGAGCACTTTGGCCCCGCCTTGTCATTTCCAAATTTTGAACATTGGGAATAGCAGGGATGTTACATGGGTGCACATGCAATAAATTACCTGATGAGCCCACCTGCACCACTCTCTACACTGTCCAGGTGCTTTTCGTGGTTTCCTTCTGGGATCTTGGTTCTATGTCTTTTCTTCAGCACCAATATGGATATGTAAAAGGAGGTCTTGTCACCTTTTGGGCACCTCGTCTAGCTGGATTGCACTATGATTAGGCTGCACTGCTGCACCCCTGGAGAAGTAGGAAGATAGATGTGGTAATGAAGATTTTGGCTATTCAGGACTTTATCTTGGGGAACATCAAGCTTCGAGTTCAATACTTATACGAAAGTGAAATATTTTGGTAAGTGCTGAGACTGGGTCATCCACTTGTCATCTTTCTCAAAATTTTTTACAGGTCACAGCCCACAAATATACTGTGTATGTACTCTATGCACTCATGATCACCTCTATCAGAACAACGTAATTCTATGCTATTATCTGTGAAGTCTTTTAGGGCATACATGCCTGAATCCGAGTCGTCCGGTGAATCTTTCGCCCCTGAAGCTGTGGATTCTTCATTGAATGGTGGGTCTAGCTGTGTTTCCTTCTCTACTTCTTGTTTGTTGACGTTCGAACTGTTTTCAAGGAGTAGGGGAGCCAAGGATTTGCAATGGGTAGGTATATGCATCTGTTCGACAGTTGTAGGGATTGTATTTTGCCATAGACTGGGTATATTGTTGTCATCTGTAATAAGAAATAGAGTGGAAATTTTTTATTTGAATTTATTCGACTTGTTTTTGAGATTTTCTTCAAGTTTACTTGAGGTGATCTTTAAGCGCCTAAAAGATAATCTAAGCAAGATGTAAATTCTAGCGTGGGGGATGTGCTGATGCGGAATCAAAATATCAGCGCTTAAAGTTCGTGTACAGAGACGCGGACTTGTAGATAGGTAGATAGTGAGAACTTAACGGTTTTGGGATGAGCACTGAGTTGAATAGAGTCCTTGAAATGATGATGAACGGCCAGTGACGATTCGTTAACAAAGCAAGGGTTGCAGAGATATTAAGCAAAGATGTGGAGATTGTAACAGAGATGTGGAGGTTTACTGCCTTGTATTCTGGAGAAATTTACAAGTGTACTTATAGTGAGAGCTAGCTAATAATTGTCCTTTGTTTTCCCAAGAAGAATATTGGGGCAATGGAGCAATTCTGGGGTTGGAGACTACATGAGGGAAAGAATACACAAAAATATACTAAAAACATGTTTAAAAGTTCTGAAACAGATCATGGTGTGGTAGGAAATGTAGATCATGTGTTTCACTACTATACTGAACCAAAAGAACAAGAAAAATCAATGAGAAAAATTCTGAAACTCCATTTCGAAGCTCCGGGCACTTGTTTAAATGAAATCAAAGTGATCGGCTTCGTTCGTGGATCAGTGAGGATAGGGGTGATCAGGAATAGAATTTGAAGTGTCATAAGGGTGGATGGAAGTGTTTCAAAGCCACGCGGGGCTCGATTGGTGGCTATTGGAGCCTGTTCGTGTCCGAAGCACATATATGCGCATGTTCATCCCTGTATTGCCTCGGGGATCGTTTGCCGAATGAACCTAAAGATGTAAACAGAACATATTCTAAGGCCCAAGGCCTTGAATTCTCATTAGTGGTGTTTTTATAGTGTTTTTGTTGTTTTATTCTGCATGGCACTACTGATGCATCAGTAGATTATGTAATATAACTTTCGTGCGGTAGATAGATAAATAATAACAATCTGTTGCATGAATAGTGATTGATGTGATTCAATTTGTCAAAGATGACATCATGTGCCTTGAGGAGTGTTCGGGTTTGAGGTACCCAGACCTTGTATGCCTTCGAATTGTTGTAGTAACCTACAAATATACCTTCTGTGGATTTAAATTGACCTTTCCTTAGCATAGCTTTGAGTATAAGTGCCCAGCATTTACAGCCGTAAATCTGTCATGATCACAATTTAGGCCATTACATTGTTTCCTCTCCAAACCACAATCTTCGAATGCTTCTAAAAACCTCCTTTGGAAATCCAAAACAACCCTTCCTCCAGTATTTGCATATATTCAATCCGGTCACCCAATCCTGTTCATCAATCACTCCAGTTGATGTTTAGTGAAACAATCACTGATCAGATCCCATCATGATCTTTTTTTAGAAAGAACCACCCTGACTATCCCCATCACTATCCCCATCTTTCAAAATGAACTTATTGATTGAGTCATTCATATTCAATCAAAGCTTGCAATGACATCTCATATTGTTAGACTCTATGATATGAATGTTCTAGACCCTCAGGATCACCCTCTGAAGGATTTAGGGATGGATTAGCTCTATCTGAAATGCCATGCAATTTGGAAACATGTTTCAAGAACTATTGTTGGTCCATTAATCTTTTTCTTCATCCACAATTTTCCTACTTGCCTTGCTCTGTTTTCCATGGTCTTTAATTAGTATATATGTACCTTGGCTGCTTCCCGACCCTTACGTGTCGTAAATAATCACCTTTCCTTTCCATTCCATACTATGCTGCTCTCCATTTGTTCCCCAGATATGTCACCTCCCCAATTTGCATCCAAAACACACAACACCCAAGACATTATCACGCACGAGCCAAGCCCAAATCACGAGGTGTCCCCAAATTATCGAGACGAGCCAACCGCAACGAGGGTACGTATTCACGTGCCACACTTTCCAGCTTGCACTTAACAACAAGTGTACATATCGTTATTTGAAATCAACGTTGTGTGTATTAACATCGAGCATGCCGCAGTTGCTGGCACCGAGGAGTCGGCTCACCGCACGGAGGTCACTCACTGTTGCGTTGCAGGGACATCGCGAGTCTTATTTTAATGTCTCTGATTCATTTTATTCTCACTTTTCACATGTACAAAATTATCCTATAAGTAGCTCATCATGTAGATGAACAAAAACAACAAGTATTCTTTATATTCGCGTTACCATATCGCCTCGAGTCATAGGCGCGATCTCACAATAACATCGATATCTACAAACTACAATCACATCGCTTCATTCTCAACATTACGGACTCTTTCCCATTCGCTCTCCCTTCCAAATGGTTCGGTATATAGCTAGCCCATTTGCATGTATATTCCCTAGTTTGATTATTGTACGTCTACTTGATTGTTCTACCCAAACTTGCCAACTTGTCATAAAATCACCTTGAACAACAACTTCACATTTGAGTGAGCACTCCAACTCTACTTATATTAATTTAAACACACTTCGAAAGAATGTGAGATCATTGGCTGTGATCGACATGAACTGCAAAGTTCATTTCATCTACAAGATAGAATCTTTTTGGAACCTCTATCTCTTTGGAACCAAAACATTCCAAAAGCCATTCACTTTTACTGTAGGATTTCTATTCACTTTTGAATACCATTCTATTATCATTAGGAACATTTCCAAACAGAATTACTAACACAATATTCACCCACAACCTTTATCACTGATATTTGGATTCTGACAAAGTCCTGAGCCAATTTATTTTGGGTTTGATGCCCCAAAAGGCTTCGAACCATGAGAGGCCAAGCCTGGAGTGCAGGATCCAGTTTTTGATGAAATTTGCCATGTGTATTGCTGATACCCAAAATTGTGGAGGCCAATTCAACTCATGTTGCATTGTAAGGGCTGCTTCTTGCAGTGTTCTGTTGAGCTATTCAGCAATTCTATTGTGTTCTGGTGTGTAAGGGGTAGTCGTGTTGTGTATGATGCCTAGCTTGATGCATGTGTCCTTGAATTCCTTGCCAATGTATTCCCCTCCATTGTCGCTCCTGATTTTCTTGACCATGACCAAACGGCGCACGACGCGCAGCAGTCAGGTTATCTCTAGGGTCTGTGTAGCCTGGTGAGACGGTGATGATGACAATGACGTTCCTGATGGTGGGATGTCCGTCTCGATATTACCCGTAACGAAGAGACCTATAAGGTACTGTAGACTGTAAACTACTTCGCACACGTGATGTCTATGGGAACTCGAAATTGTTCACATTAGACGCTGATACATTTTGGTTCCGTAGCGCCTAATGTGAACGTCGCGAGAGGGGCCACGCATCGTTCGATTCCGGAAGCACGCACTGATTCCGATCACAGCCGAGTGTCACAGGTAAATGAAGGATGCATTTAAGGCTTTTCTTGCGACAACCACAGGGAATAAAAGACCCCTTCTCAGGTGTAGCTCACAAGGTTCTTCTAGATTGCAATGGACATCGGGCGAAGCTCCATATTCGAAGTTTGAACATCGGGAATAGCGGTGATAAGCCTAATGTCTGATCAGATTCCGCGAAATTCTTGCCTCGATTTTAGTTACTATTGTCCGATTACGACCGTGAGTAGAATAGACATCCCACCTGTATGGTTCTCTTGGAGCGTTGGAGGTAGTACCTGCAGCGAGTTGAATATATTAAAGCTCTAATGAGTTTAGGTTTTAGTCTATGTTTTGTTTCCATACTCGTCGTTGGTCGGTGCAGTGATTGTGCTATAATCGTCATTTGTCTTTCCTACAGGTCACAACCCATATATTCACGTGTGCTGCGGAAGTGCTATACGCTGTTCATATGCTTTTCGTTTTTCCTTTCTATTGAATCCTATTGAATCCTGGTCCTGTGACCTTCCTGTTACGCCCATATGGATATGCACAAGAGCTTGTCACCGTTTGTTGAACAAACCAGTACGTGTCTTCTATTTATCACATTTGACTCCAAGCACACTACTCCTAATCATATCTGACGCTCAGGCGGCATGGTAGTTGAAATAGGGTTTTACCGACATCAGCTTTGGTCAGTCAAATTTGTCTACATGGTCTACATCCCACCGTCTCGCCTTCGCCGCCACCTAGATGTGGTATATGGACAGAAGAGTCCTACTTTTATATACAGATTAAATAATCCCAGTCTGCATCTACATCGAATGACAAAGTCTATCTTTAAATATCTTCAAGCTTCTTCAGCTGTCCCTGTGGTCAATATCGGCTCATCTAAGTCCAACAGCCGCCTCGATAAAAATTCAGAATGAAAGTATGCTTACCCAGACTCTGCGACTCTTCTGCAGCAGCTGTACTCTCCAGGTCTCCCAAACTCCTTCCGGCCCAGGGATATTCATCGGGGTCTATGCGGTCGGTGTGAGAGGAATGTCGCCCCTGGAGCTCAATGTCGTCCAACGAGGAGGTCCCAGTGTCGAGAGTCTCGGAGACACTCCGATCACCAAATTCATCCATGACCGCGTTGTGAATCCGTCGTGTAGCCGCATGGAAGCTTCCTGGGTGTTGGGGAGATGAGTGGGTGCTGCTGTTGGGATGCGCATGCTTCTCTAGGAGGTCCAAATGGATGCGACAGATGATGATAACAGACAGGCTATATGCAGTATTAGTGAAGTACCCTAATGTTTGTGGGGTAGGTCTCACCTGTTCTGGATGGGACCAAGGACCGTAGCAATGGTAGGCTATCGTGAATAAGTAAGTTGAGATTTCAAGAAATCGCTAACAAAGTATTCACTCGTAAGACCTGTGATAATCATTTCATCAGCAAACCCTGCAAAGAAGAGCAGGTTATACCTTCTCCAGGATGGTGTTTGTTAGTGTTATTGTGAGCACAAATCTGACCTATAGTTATACATCGCTTTGAACAACAATCGTTACGCACATACCCATATCGCATGACACCTGGATTATTATTAGCCAGTATAAGCTACACGAATGGAATTACTTACTTTGTTCGGCCAGAACCCGAGTTAACGACTTTGACTCAACCGCTCTGAACTCTCTTAGCTGCTTCAGGGTTCCCAGGGTGTTAAAAAGTGTGACTGCAACAACTACCGTGTCGAAAGTGATGGCTAATATAGAATTAATGAATTCCACTGGAAATCACATAAGCGGGTAATTTATAGGAAAACAAGAGACGTCTGACCCCTGAAATCAATGTCAACAAACACGTCATCAAGAAACGTTCATCATGACTTACAATAGAATTTTGTTCAGCACCGTATCAGTTACTATGCAACTGTTAATGATCGTAAGATACTACAACCATAGAAGTTCCAGCGAGGCAAGCGAGAACAAAACAGTGACATACCACGAGGCACGTAATAATGCCACTAAAGAGAAGACCAAGCACCAAACTAACCGTTTTTTTGTAAGCGGAGACCGCATATGCGCGGGCCATCAGGAGTCCTGGAAGAATAAACACATGATCATATCATTCAGTAGTTGCAGACGTTGTCACCTTGTATTCCTATAATTGGTAAAAGGACGATACCGTCACCGAAGTGTATCCAGTCAGTGCATGCGCTATTTTGACATTAGACACTGTGTCAAGTGAAATGAAAAGCTTACTAGGTGGCTATGTGAGGGCTGGTCATTCAGTAAGCTATAACCTCTCACCTTCAAAGTTGAAAACGATATAAATGGAGATAATAAGGCCAAAATGGGAGGGTACCGTGCCAGAAGATATAGGATTCTCCCTAGTTTGAATCTTCTGCTCCAGATATATTTTACTTCAAGGTGAAGCGTCAGAAGCATATCATACACAAAGAGTGCTATTCGAAGCAATGAGATGAAAAAGGTTCTATGCTAAATTACTCGCCTCACCAAGGGCGGCAGTAGAGACATATTGAAAGGCCACACATTCCAACCTGTAAGAGTCATTAACGTTGAACAGAGATGGTTACTCACAGATCTGAAGTCTGCTGGATAACTGTTTCCAGGTTCTGTTGAGAAGACATCTGGAGTGCTGAGCGGATGATGCGTGGAATGAAAGGATGATAGATACGAATCAACAAAAAGTGCAAGTCTTATAGCATCCTGGAATGGGCGAGCGATAACGATAGTATCGCCATCGCGCTGCAGCCAAATGACCTGATGCCAACGAGTCCGCATGGTGAACATCATCAGTCGCACTTCCTTCTTGTCGTCGTGACTATGGGCTATGCCACACTTCTATCTTCAGAGATGATAGAACAATACGAGGCAAGACCTTGTCCGACAAAAAATTCCCCTAGCATAGTGGGAACATGAATGGGGGGTGAAGGTGTTGCGGCATAAGAATGGGAGTTTTGCGCTTGCTTGTCACTGGGAATAACAGCTTCACCTTCAATGGGCATTGAAATACAGAGTAGTGAGGGGAAAGCGCAAGTCAGCGGCAAGTTCTGAGACCTTGGCTCACCCCACCCCTTGCTTACAGTGCATAATTTTGGCGATGATGGACGTTGGGACTAAGTGAGTGATGCTGCCGACCATATTAGCCTTCCTAACTTGCTTTGCGGGCTCGCATATTACAGGCGCAATTGTTGTAGATGTTGAGACTCATCGGGAGACAGTGAAAGAGTCATGTTTATTAACGTAGACATTGCATGGAAATTAACAAATTTGCACTAATTGGGACAACACTTGTTCGGATCTGGACAGCCTAAGGTGAGATGGGATCGGAGCGCACGCTGAGCATTTCTTGGAGCTGTGTGATGTATGTTTGTCGCTTGATCGGATATGCGTAGTGCATGGCCCGAACGATGAAAATAATTCGGAGAGTACCGCTGAGATGGAGTGAACGCTGGACTTGAAGGACCGGCGGAGTTGGCTGCGGTATCCGTTGTTTTGTATCCTGATCGGGATGTGTGTAGCCGGGCTACCTACAGGTATAGTGAGAGAGCATTCACAATGGATTGAATGGTCGGTCGAGTTGGGCACGGTGTCCGTTGCTTTGTGGTCTGATCGGGACACGTAGCCAAGCTACAGTTACATGTGAGGCGGAGCGCACGGTGGATTTAGAAGGTTGGTCGAGTTGGGCACGGTGTCCGTTGCTTTGTAGCCTGATGGGGACGTAAGTGAGATGGAACGTATGGTGCATTTGTCGGGTTGGCCGAGTTCGGCGATGTCTGGTGTATTGTCTCCAGCTGATGGACACCGTGATGCAATGACATATTTCGGACCTGTGTGGGTACAAGGGGACACCCGTTAAATTGGCCTTATTTCATTCCTCCGCGTTTCCATGAAGAGGTACTTCGGATTCGGAACATAACAACTGGTGAATCAACGGCTGATTAAATTCACTGGAGTAGATACCGTCGGATCAATCATCTCGAGGAAAAGGTCCCGACCTTGGAATGAATTTGTATTAAACCACCGAGTCATACTAGTGAATAGCTTTCATCAACACACGAGACAGAGGTGACCTATGACTCGATATTTAGATATGCCTTGACACGTGAGGCGAGATTGATTGCTCGGCGTACAATCCTCTGATCTGTTCGGGGACATCAGAACGCTCATGTATTCCGATAACTCACGGGAAAAAACCTCGAACAAACGGTGCTTAGTTATTCGTTCAAAATCCATGCTCACTCCTCCAATCTAGAAAATCGAAGCCTAAATCCACAAGAGGACGCCGACTGGGCGATACATAAACGTCTCAGATTGAGCGAGAAGGCGGAACCTAGGTAGCTCCCGGTGTCAGAATACGCGAAGGAGTTCGGCAGACAAGACATGCTCCTTCGGTTTCCACGTCTTCCTTTCTTGTCTTGGTCAGCCTCCAATGGCCAGATAAAGAACGGGGAAGGATCATAGATACCTTGAGGACCTATAGCGATTACCTGAACTTGATATCGACTGTGGAACCATACAAAAACTCTGATCAACCTCCGCTTTCTCTCTATAGACTGAGTACATGGGCCGAGCGTTTAACTCACTTGAAGAATGCTTGTGTCACCACAACGATCTACTTTCCTGTAGTCACTGGCATATGTTAAAGCCATTTTATATGACAAGTATTCAATCTGACAACCATACCTGACCTTAAACTCCAACACCGTTCCTGAGGTAACGCGAATGACGAAAGTGTCCCCAGGTCACCATGACCCCACAGATGCCCACAGGCGGATTAGTAATATCTCCATCGTGAGAAACGCGGATACCGTTGCGATGATCCTACTCAGCTCAGTTGACACCGGATCACCGGTAAATCAATTTCGATACGTCCATATTGGGGTGAGATCATCCCTAGCTTGCCTAGTCGGCTCGGTTTTGCAATCTTTAGACTTCAATTTCATTGATCTTCTGCGCATCAACAGCCACCGAACATCATAAGCTTGATGCCAACGATGATATCATATAGGAACCATCTGCTGAGCTGGCATCAGCTCCTTTTCATATGTTTCCGCTGCACAGGCCATCTCGCAAAGTCGCTCAGATACATGAAATATGTGATTAACTCAGCAAGAGCACTTCCCGCCACAACTCCCATCGTCCGCCACAGTGCTGTAGTCATACGTATATCTTCAAAACAATCCCAAAATCCAGGATAGGTTCTCCTAGAGCAATGATCCCTCTGACAAGTTCGAGCACCGCGTTGATGGCCAGAATGAATGATGTGGGCTTCATACAGAGGCTTTTTGTTATAGGGAACATCGACGAGCGATATAATTGTACCCTGGTGCCGTTTATATCCCACATTCCATGGTTCACATTTTCATTACTCACAATTGAAGGTTGTTGGGCTCCCAATTTTCTACATGGGCAAGTAACGGCCGAGGGGTAGACACTGGGGTCAACTCCAGCTCACGATGATAAAAGCGTCACATATTACTAATCGGCTTGTGGGCATCTGTGGGCTCGTGGTGACCTGAGGACGCGTCGACTTTCGTCACTCGCATCACCTCGGGGAAAGTGTTGGAGTTTGAGGTCAGGTATGGTTGTCAGATTGAAAATTTGGCTTCTAAAATTACTTTACCATATGAATGCCGGTCACTACAGGAAATAGATAGATGAAGAAATCGTTGAGGTAACGGGAAGCATTCTGTTAAACACTGAGCTAGTACTCGGCCTATGGAGAGAAAGCGGAATTTGATTAGAATTTAATGCTCCCCGGATGGTTTTTGTATGATTACATCGTTGATACAATGTTCAGGTAATCACTCGCTATCGTTTCTCGGAAGATCTATGGTGCGACCCCTTCTCTATCTGGCGATTGAAGGCTGACCAAGACAAGAAAGGAGGACGTGGAAACCGATTTCTGCTGAACTCCTTCACGTATTATGACACCGGGAGCTACCTACCGGCCAAGTCTGTGACAATATTTGTCTATATATCACTCAGACGGCGTCTTCCTGTTTTTTTGTGCTTTCGAATTTCTGGATTGGAGTTATGAACGAACAGTTAATCACCGTATGTACGAGTTATTTCCTTTCCTGTGAGTTATTTGAATACACTAGCGTTCTGATGTCCCCAAACAGAAAAGGAGGAGTGTAGGCCGACTAATCAATCTCGCCTGATCTCATCGTAGATCACATCGACAGATCACCCACATCCAGCGTGAATTCTCTCTCTCACTATACATGTAGGTATCCCAGCTACACATATCCTGATCAGGCTACAGAACAACGGATGCCGCAGCCAACTCCACCGGTCTTCCAAGTGTTGAGGGAATCCGAGCGTAGCTATATTGTTGAATTTTCTCGTTTCATTCGCGGTATGGTAGT
>QMFG01000734.1:0-27355 GCA_003314545.1 Ramaria sp. MG151 | reverse complement strand
CAAATGAAGCCAATCACTTCCATTTCATTTCAACAAGTGCCTGGAGCTTCAAAATGAAGTTTCAGAAGTTTTTTCTCTCTCTTTTCTTTGTTCTTTCTGTCTAATAAAATTGTTGCATGCATGATCTGTAGTTCTCATAGCACACAGATCGGTTTCAAGTGCTTTAGATGGGTTTTAGTTACATATTTGTGCATTTTATCCCTCATGTAGATTGCAACCCCAAAACCGCTCCACCACCCTACTATTTTTCTTGGAATCACAAAGGACTATCACTAGGTAGCTTTTCCCTTAAATATGCTTGTAGTTCTCAGTACAATCTAAGGCAGTAAAAACTCCACAAGTCTCTCTTATTCTGAATATCTCGCTCTATATCTCTGCAACCACTTCTTTGCTAGCAAATCGTCACCAGCTGTTTGCTTTCAATTCAAGTGATCTATCTGACTCAACAGTTATCCCTATTTTGTTAAGTTTGTGCTATATCTCTATCTACAAAGCTCGTGTCAGTGTATGCAAACTTTTAGCACTGACAATTTGCTCCCACATCAGCGCATCCCCCGCATCACAATAGAATTTCGCTTAGATTGTCAAACAAGCGCCTAAAGCTCGCTTTGCACAACTTCAAATAAAATTCAAATAAAGTCAAAACAAATACAAAATAAATATAACAAATATTTCCATTCATTATCTTATTAAGAACTTGATTGTCTACTGATGGCATTAAACCAGACATTTGGAAGTGCTTGATTGTCATACCCAAAGATCATTGCTTAGGAGTGAATTTTGGACTTTAGAACTTGGAGATGCAGAAGAGTTCAGAGCATTGGCCAAAGATTGGTTGTCTCCTGATACTTTCCTGCTTATTGGCAAAGTATCTGGACCTACAGACTTTTATTAGAGAGTATTAGTTACTCATAATTATTAGAGTCCAATAAAAAAATTTACCTTTCTTATAATATAAGCACACTAGGCCTGTTCAAGCCTCGGGTGATGTTCTTTGGACTAACCAATAGCCCAGCCACCTTCCAAACAATGATGAATGACATCTTCCGAGACCTCATCATGGAAGGGGTAGTCTGTGTGTACTTGGATAACATTCTCATCTTCTCTAAGACTATCTTTGAGCACAGGATGGTAGTCCGAAGAGTAATGGAGAGACTCCGAGAGCATGGGCTCTGTCTCCAACCTGAGAAGTGTGAGTTTGAACGTATATCTATTGAGTACCTCTGACTCATCATCTCCGAAGGACATGCTGAGATGGACCAGGTTAAGGTCAAAGGAGTTACAGATTGGTCGACTCCGAAGACCCAAAAGGAGGTGCAAGCCTTTCTCGGGTTTGCGAACTTCTACCAAAGATTCATCAAGGACTTCTCACACCACACCTGGGCTCTCTTTGACCTGACAAAGAAAGGAGATACCTGGAAGTGGGGTGAACCCGAAGACGCAGCCTTTCACAAACTCAAGGAACTCATCACCTCAGCCCCAGTCCTGGCATTCCCAGATGACACTCAGATGTACCAAGTGGAGGCCAACTCTTTGGACTTCACGACAAGGAGCAGTCATCTCTCAACAATCCAAGGATGACAGGTGGCACCCCATAGCCTTCCTATCCAAAAGCCTTAGCCCGGTGGAGCAGAACTATGAGATTCATGACAAGGAGATGTTGGCCATAATCCGAGCCCTAGAGGAATGGAGGCATCTCCTGGAAGGAGCCCAACTCAAATTTGAGATCTGGACAGATCATAAGAATTTAGAGTACTTCCGAACCTCAAAGAAGCTCAACCGAAGACAAGCTCAATGGTTGTTATACCTATCCCATTTTGATTTCATGCTCCACCACAGGCCTGGCTGAACTATGGGGAAAACCGATGCCTTGTCCCAAAGACCCGACCACAGGTCCGGAGCAAGCGACAACAAGGACCAAACATTGCTCCTACCCAAACTTTTTGCCATTCGGGCCCTCGAAGGACTTGCTGCTGTAGGTGAAGAACGAGACATACTTTGGGATATCTGAAGGATGACCCGAGATAGGGAAAAGGAGGAGTCGGTGACCAAGGAGATAACTATTCCCATGACACCCCATGACAACCACCACTTGTTTTGTCCTGCCTGTCATACCCATGGACCGCCACAAAAAAAAAAAATCCCTGGCTACTCATTAGAGTATGAGTTTAATAAAAAGAAATTTCTACCTTTTTTATAATATAAGCATGCTAAGAGATAAATATTCCCATGACACCCCATGACAACCACCACTTGCTTTGTTCTGCCTGTCATGCCTGTGGACCACCACAAAAAAAAAAAAATCCTGGCTACTCATTAGAGTATTAGTTACTCATAATTAATAGAGTTCAATAAAAAAACTTTCTACCTTTCTTAAAATATAAGCACACTAAGAGATAACTATTCACACAATACTGGGTAAATGGAGGGACACCGTAGAAATGACCCGGGGGAATGATCCATCATTGTGACAGGATGTGACTGTGTGCAGCTAAAATTTGCACACAGTCACTTTAAATTTTTTAGCATTTACAGAATATAATGAAGCTAATAATTATTGGTAACTAATATCTCTATTACTGTCAGGGGACAGCCAACTTTCACCAAGCTCTACACCTTGGACACCTTCACTTGTTCAAGACACAAGTCTGAAGTGTGAGAACTTCGATCCAAAGTCTTGGATCCCTGACCCGAAGTCTCTGATTGCAGATCCGAGGTCTCGGACCACCCGAGACCTCAGCCAACCTCGGGGTGTGACCTGAACATCGGACCAAACACTGGCCCAACATCCAACCTTCATCAGGGATGAAGTACCTTATGGGGATAGAAGTCAGGCAGGGTTGACAGCACGTAGGAATACCCCTGGTTGGGCGTTAGGTAGTCGTATATAGTCTTTTCACTAGTAGAGGGGATCCCTAGGTTTTTCTCTTTGGATTTCCCCTCTACTAGGTAAGAGTTCCCTTTACTGTATTTCCTTGCATATATATACCTTTGGATTTCCCCTCTACTAGGTGTCTGTGAGTGCTAGGAGGGTTGCCCTTACAATTACAGACCAGTAGAGTTATAGAAACTCTATAACACAGCTACACTGGTGTTCAGGCACAATCAACTTATAATATTGCATTGTAATACTGATTATTAGACTTTTCAAGAGTATAATTTCTTAAATGGGTTCTTTGTTAAAATAGTTTGTGTGACAAGTGATCAGTAACTCAAAGTCTAGTCAAAGTCTGAGTAATTTGATCAAACAACAAAGTTTTGTCTAATTCTCAGGATGCAAAGCAGATACACCTAGTAAGGGAGATCCAGAGAAAGGGTGAGGAACCCCTTAGAGTGCCCAAGCAACTATATAGTTATTGATGATCACAACAGAAGCAAATACAGAGAATAACCAGTACTAGAGAAGGATGGAATGGAGGGCACAGAATAAGGAAAACTAACTAATGGATAAGAGGAGGAGAATAAGGACATGGGAGAAATACAAGAGAAATGAAGAATCCTCTGATATTGAGTACCACTGGCACAAGAAAGTTTCATCATTAGGTAAATTCCGGAGAAAACTTGAGATAGTGGATGAATTGTACCATGGTATCATTAACTAGGAAAACCTCTCTCCAGAAAACTGTGACTATGAGAACTTTAATGTATTTCTCTATAAGTATGTGGCATAAGACTTCATCACTTTTATTTATTTATAAGGGAATTGTCAAGAACTAGTGCTGTGTCAAAGTGTAGGTAACTTGTACCAACAATAACCTTCCGATATATAGTCTATCACACCTCTTCAATTTCCTAACAGTCTGGAGTGTTCTTCACCTTCTGCGTTTCGTTTCCAAGACTTGCTCCAAAGCTCACTGACGCTCGTCACAACCCTACTCACGATTTTATCTCGCGTTCTCCAAATGACATGTTGTCTCGAATCAATCCTGTCATCCCTTATGCGATGTTGCGAGTCGATGACCACTCCCAAACAAAGCACCGTAGCAACGATCGACCCTAGAGCTGTGCTAGCGCTGATGCAGAACATGATAATCACTGAGGCTGTCGTTGGTCAATATGTTCACATGAACAGGGAAACCTCACTCTGTAGCCTTGCTGCCTGCTCTACGCTGCTTCCCCCCAAAAGAGCACCTGTCATCATGCCTGGGATCGCAATTATACCAATAACGCTATCCGAGTACTCTCTACTTAAACCACAGCATCTTCCCTAAACAAAAGTGCGTACCTCATTTGATTGACTACGGGCGTGAGTGCGATCAGGAGTGCTTGCTGCGCTATGGGTGTGGAAGCCTCTATTCGCGAAGCGCCAAATGCCAAGTAGGTTTCGACCTTGTCCCGGTTCTCCTGAACTTCTCTCAATATTGCCGTTAAAGCCACCACCATACCAGATATTGTAGAACCGGCAAGCATGCCAACAATTGGAACTAAATTAATGGTTATTCTCTGGATAGTGTGACAGGTGTAACGACAATAATTACTATATTGTTCTGGCTGCCAAAATGGCTCTACTGACATGATAAAACGCGTTGTTATCATGGATATAGGAAGAGTTGAAACCAACATTGCGAGGAGGACAGCCGGAAACTGCGCCGATCGTCATTAAGGGATAACATTTTTGGTAGGATTGAAACAAACGTACCATGTTAGAATATCGCCTCGACGACCTATTTACGACGGTTTCAAATGCACCAAGTAGATTGAGCAAGCCTGGTATATAAAAGAAGTTTCATCAATTCCTACATTTCATTTCCCACTTGTACCAGGTAACATACAGGCTATCGCAGCAACAGCCCATGGATTGTTGGTTTCAAAAACACTCCTTAACACGAGTGCCATGAGAGCGAGCTGGATAACACATCGTATAGCGGATGTGACTAGCGATGTTCCAATCTTAAGGCCGAACACAAAGGAAATGGCTGCGTCCAAGGCAATAAAAGAAAATGCAAAAGCAATACTGGACCATGTGAGATGAGTATTTGTATCTTGGGATGGGTCATCCATCCCAGAGATCAACTGGTTACGTTCAACGTTCGCCAACGTAAGGTAGCCAATGAGAGCTCAGTTCACGTGATCTACTTAAAATACCCACTGTAGCCAACCATCCTACTCGAGTCCTGATCACCAATTCCGTCTTGATTTTTAACAACTGAGCCAGAAAATGCTGAGTATTTATGCTAGCATACTGTAAATATTTGGCAACTCAGTGCACAAATATTCACCTGAGCCATACTGTAATGTCATCTGTCATCTTGCCGCAATATATGTTTCTCCCGCCAA
The DNA here is from genome assembly GCA_003314545.1 of Ramaria sp. MG151. Classification (NCBI taxonomy): domain Eukaryota; kingdom Fungi; phylum Basidiomycota; class Agaricomycetes; order Gomphales; family Gomphaceae; genus Ramaria; species Ramaria sp. MG151. Next base: position 22,078 of record QMFG01000734.1, on the reverse strand, counting down.
GCTCAACTGTTCTCCTGGCGGATTACCTCGGCCAATCTCTTGAGACCCTCATTGGCTTGTTTTTCTTCCAGCATACTAAACGACGCGCGAACATACGCTGTCTTCGCCCCGTTAGGTAGGAACACATTACCAGGCAGAGCGAGGACACCATTCTCCAAGGCCTTGGTTCGTATCAGGGCCTCTGAGTCACCTTCTTGAGCCCCTCGAGAAGGCGGGAGACGAAGTTTGAACCTTGTAACACAGAAAGCTGAGTCAGGTTGATTGTCAGCCTTTGAAGCTCTTACCAGAAAAACATTCCCGCTTCCGGGGTATCCCAGTCAGCTAATCCATCTAGATGCCTGTTCATAGCATCTTCGAAAATGTCACGTTTCACTCGGTATAAATTAGACACTTCCTCGGTATGCCTGCGGAAGCCGTCGTATCCCCAAGACGACATAAGCGTATAGGTAATGGCTTGGGTCAAGGATGATACTTGTAAGTTTGCGGTGGCCGTATGCATGTCAATTGCTCGGAGCAATGGTTCGGGTCCAGTGACAGCGCCAATTCTGATCCCTGCGCTGAGAATCTTGGAGAAACTGTCGAAGCGAAGGACGTGACCGGCACATCCTCCTCCCCGGGCTTCGAGGGCAAAGTACGAGGGTGGACGGGGACGTGACCCAAAGTACAAGTAGTAATAAGGGTCGTCCTCGATGATAAGAATGTTGTGTGCTCGCGCTAATTTCAAAACTTCGAGGCGCCTTTCAAGGCTGGCGGTCATTCCAGTAGGGTTGCAACCATACTGAGGCGACACTTCAATAAACAACGAGCGCATAAACTTGCGAAGAGTTCAAACGACATACAGGGACTGTGTACAAGATGCGTGGAGTTTTCTTTGTGGCAGGCCAATTGTCCAAAATACCCTGCAGGGACGCCGCTGAGATACCATTGGCGTCTGTTTCAATCTCTGCAGAAACAGAGTGTTTAGTTGTCAAAACTAAGCAATAGAGTCGCCTGGTATTCTATTACCGATAAGATCACAGTGGAGCGACTGGAAGATCGGCAGGACACCCCTTGGTATGTATGAATGATATAGGTTAATGAGGAAGGATTGTGAACATACGCGTAAACAGGAGACTCGATCAAAACGGGGTCTCCATCATTGATCAAGACGTGAAATGCCTGCACGCCACATAGAAGATCAGACGATACCTACACAAAGAATTGACGACCAATAACCTTGTACAATAAGTCTTGGCTTCCGGATCCAATACTAACCCTCCAACCCTCATCCTTCTTGCGGCTGTGGGAGACTTCTTGAAGACCTGTCATCCATGCCACTAGGTTAGGGAGACCACTGGTAGCAGAGTATTGAAGTGCTTCAGAGAGAAATGGCCCTGTGATAGTATATGGGACATCTGTGACTGGATCGGTAGGTGACCGCGCGGTGAAAGAAAGGGAAGTAATGGGGAAAGTATCAGGGTTGGGCTTCCCAGCAAGGAGGGATATCATATTCGGTCGATTTTCCAAGGGAAATAGACTACGAACTGTGCGAAATAGTTTAACTCGTCAAGAAGGTACACATGTATGTTAGGTATATACTTGGGCTGGGTCGACGTTCCTTGAGAAAAAGTGTAGTGAGGAGGATGACAGGTGCCGATTGATAAGCGAATTACCTTGGCCAGTATTGAGAGAAAGGGTGTATAAAAACTCTCGGGATGAAAAGATAGTTTAGCCAAATCGTGGACGACACTAGGGTCCTTTGCATCCTAGGGACGAGCTCTGTTATTTTGGTTGATACATTCAATGAAAGGTGATCACAAACCGCATTAGGACCTTCGCGTTTGAACTCATGGTCAACAGGATTGTGTTTATTCATCGTATAAAGGGCAATGGGAACTCCGGGCCACGAACAATTGTAAGCGGTTGCTTCGGGCTCCCCACAGCACCATATACTAACGTCGATTAATCTTTAGCTGTTTTCAAAACACAAGACCAGGGCCAATAAGCTTTGGATGCAACATACTTATACAGCTCACTCAAGATGGAGATAGTCTCCAAAGGAGAGGACTGGTATGTTTTTGCCATTTATTCCTTGCACCACACAAGGCCTGTTTTTCATGATGCTTGGCGCAAGGTAACAGCAAAAATTAATGCTCTTGCAAGCAAGAAAATGACTCTAGCTCCATTCTTCAAATGCTGTATGCCACAAATGCCACTAGGATGCGGAGATAGCGATATCGATATCGAAACCCAAATCAAACAGTACAACATGCAATGACAAAGCGGTAGATATAAAGCAGTAAGGATTCACAAGGTGGTACAAAGTGACAGTTCTCATACTCTTGAATAGCCGCGATATTCTGTATATAAAAGAGAGGGTCGTAGTTGAACTGAGTCGTGTATTCTTACTTGATGATCCATCTTTGCTAAACTCTCCTCGATTGATAGGACATACTCTCCTACATGCTCAAGAACGCTGAAGTGGAACAGCAGATAATACGACACCAGGAATGAGGCATGAGGAGAAGAGGACAACATGTTATGATAGAAAATACTGGAATCGGACTGCTGGATGAATGACAGATGGTATTTGGATGCCAGTGTGGATATGCAACGAGAAGAGTGAAAGCGAGACGGTTGAGGAGAGGGCGAGAACGAGGCCAAACGGTTTGGAGGCCAAGGAAAACATCACTGAACATGGCCCGTATCAGAACAACACCTCACAAGCATTTTTGCATACTCGTCCCGTTTTCTGCGGTTTCACGGCACTCTATCTACTTCAAAATCCCTTCCAGCCGGTACCCCAACCATCCTCCCCACTGCTGGCTCCATTCCTGACCCACAAACGACGTAGCAATGGGACTAGGCCTTATGACCTTTACTCGCTCTAGCCTGATGATCCTCCGTTCAAGAGCGAAGCGCCCATCTTATACTCATAAGTAGGTATCGCCATGTCCTTCCACAAGACATTGTAGGAAGAATTCTGAAATTCTAAGCTCACGGATAAGTGCAAACTCGGATAGTAAGGAGGGCTTGGGAGTACTCTCCGAGAGAAATACAGATACTAAGAGTCCGTGGTCGGCAGGATCTCTTTTATCTTGCGGATTTCCCCCATCTAATCTCACGTTGCTGTGATACAGGGTAAGAGAGCTGATTTACCTGACAATGTGGTGCCCTCACACGTGACTCTTATCACATCAGCCACGTGACTGCTGTCAGGCGATGACCCCTTGTTGCTCTCCACACCTCCGCAGCCGCCGCCCCTGTTCTCCGTAGGCGAGGTCTGCATGAGTTCTCCCGTTCGTGTGCCTCTTTACGGTTGTACTTGCTGCCTGCCTCTCGCTTCGCATTCTCAGTGGCTTGAGCCGAGTCCGTTGGTGACAACATAGATGTTCTCCTTGCCCCTTTGGCGGTTATTTGGATCATCAGGCGGAACAATGAAATTAACTTCTGAGAGGGCGATTTAAATGGAGTGACTGCCACACCCCCGCGCGCAAGGTCTATCACTTGAAAGCGCGCAGGTGAAATATGCAAACGGACCGCAATTTACTCCCCTCCGGAAATCGTCATCTTTGAACCGAGACTCATCGCTAGCCTTTGTCATGATATCAGTATAAAGCATCTCGCTGTTCTGCTGCAGACACACCTTCCGCAATGATCTTCAAACCCCCAACGGAGCCGGTCGATGAAAGGAACTCAGAACTCGTTTATCATCCAGAAGAATTTTACACCCACTTCCTGTCCCTTTTGGCAAAGGTAATTTTCTTGTAACAAGTCCTCGATAACCTTTCGTCAGTCTAACAATTCACCCGATGCCAAGGAACGGCGTCCTGGCCCGAGTTCGTCCCATACTTTTTCCTCTCCCAGCGATAGCTAATGACGTCTCTTTAGTCCGCGCTATTCTCCCTCTCGAGAATCGACCGAACGTAATTTCCTTGCTTGCCGGGAAACCGAATCCTGACACTTTCCCCATCACATCTATTTCCTTCACCTCACGCTCACCTGCAGACCCAACCACTGAGATTTCCTATAATATCGTCGGAGAGTCTCTCTCTACTGCGCTTCAATATACTGTCACGAGTGCAATTCCCGCTTTCGTGGATTGGATGACTGGCCTCCAGGAACACTTTCACGGCCGCAAGAGAAGTAAAGAGTGGAAAGTGGACATTGGTGCCGGCAGCCAGGACCTGTTATACAAGGCTTCTATTTTCTGCTGTCTTTCATCTTAGATCCAAAACTTACTGTCTTGAATGGTGACACTACAGGCTCTCCATACTCTCATAGACCAGGGCGACCCTGTCCTTGTTGAGACCCCTGTTTACGCGTACGCCTGGGGCTCGAGCGTATAATTTTTCAGCACTGAGAATTCCTCTCACAGAGGCGTGATTCCCATCCTCCATTCTCTCCACTGTGATATCATTGGTTGATTTTTCCTCACAATACCACTCCACGCTAGTGCTGATCTTTCGATTAAATAGAGGTAGAAACGGATGCTGATGGCATTTCTGCGACGTCCTTGCGCAGAATTTTGGACAACTGGCCCGCGACGAAGCGAAGCCCACGTGTTCTGTATACGGTACCTGTAGGTTTTCTTGGGTTTTCTTGGGTTTGCTGTCCTTTAGCTCCTTGCCTCAGTACGGCTGTAACCCGACGGGAGCGACCGCCACCCTCGAACGCCGCCTTGAGGTTATCAAGATTGCCCGTGCACATGAAGTTCTTATCTTAGAGGATGATCCTTACTATTTCCTATACTTTGGATCTCGTCCACGCCCACCCTCATATTTTGCTCTCGAAACACAGGACGGAGGACCTGCAGGCATCGTTCTTCGTTTTGACAGCCTCTCTAAAGTTATCAGCGGAGGCCTCCGCATCGGCACAGTCAGCGGACCCGTTCCGATCATTCGTGCCATTGACATGCACACGGCAAGTTCGAACCTACAGATGTCTTCACTAACACAGGTGATCGCACACACCCTTCTGTCCTCGTGGGGATACGACGGTTTCCTCAAGCACACACAAATCGTGTCTGCGTTGTACTGTGCGAAACGTAATGTTTTCCAGTGCGCAATGGAGAGACACCTCGATGGGCTGGCTGAATGGATCATTCCAGAGGCCGGAATGTTTTTTTGGTGAGCAAGCCTGGGGATATCCTGAAATCTTTCAAAATGATAGATAAATGAATTTCCTCTTTGTTTAAAGGTTCAAGCTTCGTCTCCCCCCTTCCCCGGAGGCGCCTAATGGTGACTCAGAGACATTAATTCGTACCAAAGCTGTGGAAAATGGCGTTCTCGCGTTGCCGGGAACAGCTTTCCTACCCAATGGAACAAAAAGCGCATATGTCCGGGCATCCTTTAGCTTGCTGGACGAAGAGCAAGTGAATGAAGCACTCAAGCGGCTTGCGCACGTTATTCGGGAGGTGTGGAGTGATAGTACCGATGTTTTGATGAATAATTGTTCAGAAGCTTCAAACCGAATTCACGAACTATAGAGCCAGACAATCCTTTCTGTTTTGTATGAAGATTCTCATAGATTCTAGCTATTTATTATTGAGTCGGAGCAATGTTTGTCAGGGTTTCGATCGGGTTCCTAAGTATTTTTTTTTTGTCTATTCGGACTGAAGCCTTCCTTATTTTCTCATTGTCTTTTCAACCGAAGAAATAGTTACCTAAATTAACATCAAGAAGTCGCCTGCACAGCGGGCGGGACATCAGGACTTGGGCGAAGGTCGCTTTCACTAGGAGTTACCTCCTTATTTGATAGCTAAGAGAAGAGCGAGGAGATCCTGTCACCTCAGTTGTGAATGAGAATTTGCGACTCTGATCGGATAAGTAAGAGTTACTGATCAATTGAAGCTACATTCCGTAAACTGGCATGAAAATACATTATAGATGGCTCGACTTTCCATCCATTATATAACGTACTCGAAGTGCTGAGCATACCATGCTGAAGTGGCAGGAGGAGAATCGTCAAATATAGCTTTGAGCTCGTGATACTTGTATCGAGCCTTCTCGTCTCTGACAATACGAGCTACCACAGCAACCTGCGAGTCGAGATCCAAGACCTTCAGGCGATTAAGAAGGGGGCAAAGCTTGCCAGTCATAGTGATAAAAGAGTCGAGTTGTGCCCGTAGCACCGACTCGGAAATATCTTCCCTGTACACACAAGCATATTCCATATTATTCCAGGTAAAATTCTGCAATTGTGGCAGACGAGCAAGAATCGCAGCGTAGTCCTTCTAAATCAAAATAATTAATTCTTTGGCACTGAATATATGAAAATGTCAGGCCTACCATGTCTCCGGCCCAGGGTTCTATGTGCCTATTCGTAAGTAACACAAATTCTCGCAAGTGAGGAAAAGATGTGACAATATGTTCGAAGCGGGGTATGTCAAGGTTGCCAACTTCACAAAGTATCAAAGTGTGCAGAGGCTGGTCTTTGAACGTTGTCGCGAGACGCTGTATATCTAGGCACGGGGTGATCGCAAGTTCAACTAGAGGTGTTGACAGGCAGCCCGTATCTTGCAAGAACGCCTGTAGCACAGCATGATCATACGCCCTTCATACGATATACAGCAAAGCTTACCTCGTAACTGTCTAGCACAACCTTCAAGCCATTGGAAAAATTGATCCGTAGCTGCTTCAATGTTTCCCAGGGAAATGGCGTTGGCTTGTGGGGGCTCTCTAACAAGCAGGACCTAAGGCTGAGAGACTCTAGACGAGGAGCGAGAGAAAGGGGACATTCGGTTCTAAACATGAACCCGATGTCCATGTTCTTCCAGTTAAGAAATGGGCTTTGGATATATGACCAGTCCATCCCATCTACTCCTTGCAGGACAACCGTGTGCAGTTTGGGTTGCTTCAAAATCTGTGCAAAAACATCTGCTCCACATATATCGGAAATATTGCAGTACTTCAAGACGAGGACCTGCAAATTGTGCATACGAGAGAGGAAGTGCGGCTGAGTGGTTAAGAGCGGGATAAAAACATCATGGAATTCCGGAATATGACGACGATCAAGGTGAAGTAGTCGTACAGCTCCCGCATTCTCTTCACGACTGGAGAAGAATGTTACTTTGGCTCGGAATTGCTTGCGTGTCCGTTCAAAGCAATCCACAGAAGGGGAATATGTTTCCAGGAGGTCGAATCGACGACAAAGCCAGGGTGAAGCGATACGACACAATGTTCGGCAGGTTAAACGGCATTGTAGGAGATCCCTAGGGACCTGATAATGGATATTATGGTCAAGTTGTTGATAAGGCTTTGGCCGTGGTAGCAAACATTCTAGGATAGCGTCTAGAAGTTCGTCTGGAAGACTGAAAATCAAAACTGGCATACTGCGAGCGGTAAGATTTCAAATACTAGGTGCTGTTTCGGAGAAATGAACATACCTTTGTAGCTGTCCAAGTTTATTCGTAAGTATGAAGAGTGAGTTGTAGGCAGGATGGGAGCCCCTAAGCGGTGCCACCGAGACGTGATAGACTCCGACGTTGCTTCTCGAGATCGACAAGTAATATTTCCACAGGAGACCTGTAATTCACTGCAGTAATGCTTGGCATATTAGAGCATAGATCTGGTCAGGCCAATGACAAAGTGGGAGCGAATTTGATGAAGGTGGATGTAGCGTGACGTAGCAAAGACCGGGCTACGTTGGACATGCTGCCATGCATAACCCCTCAGTGGTATCCATTCCTTCACATTGTCGCCGGAATTTCCATTTTTTTTCTCAAGATCTTGTGTCTCTCATCTCAGACTTGACCTAGATACAGCAGGGATAAGTACTTGTCATTGACCAAATCGGGACGGTCCATGGAGCTGTGGGATTATACTCTTTAAACATGGTGGAAGTCGACAAGCGGGACATGTACGATGCAGAAAGGTATAGAACTGGCGCTTGTTTCGAGCTCAAGTCCGAAGAGAACCTGAGGTAGGGCGGCGCAAGGGCCAATTTGACAATTTACTCGGCCCGCCGGCAACGCGGCTCAGCGAAGGACTCAAGCACCCAAGTCCAGTTGGTAGTTATGCCCAACACCTCACCCGCGACGTGAGTACGAACTACTTCTGAAGGGTGAGAACAAGACATCGCTGCTGATGGAGAGGCGAATTTACTCACTATCACTGATAACACTGCAACAATTACAACCTGAGGATGGGTGGGTCTTGCTTTGGTTCTGCATTACCTTGATAATTGCTCAGCTCGCTAGCATCTGTCCTGTGCTCTGACCCAATACTCCTCATACGTGGTTGTCAGCCACTTGTGTTGGCTGTCTCATCTCCACTTTCGCACGTCAGTAACTTGTAAAATATCATCTATCACCAATGCTCGTCATCAAGCTCAAGCTTGCCTTCGTAACTTCTTGTGCTCTCATCTATGTCCATGAGACTCTGGCTGGAAACGTAGCTCGTGGCGGGAATTGCACAATCTCAAACAATCACCTTGATCCTGCCACACACAAGCTGCTTACGGATTGCGACGACAAGACGTTCTGCACGCCGCAGAATACTTGTGAACCGAGGCAATGTAGGAAGGATGAATACCCATTTGGTTACATCCCAGGGGAGCCATTACCACCGATGTGCCCGCAAGGACAGTATTGTCCCGACGAAGGAGATGCCTGTAAACCATGGCTGGGTCTTGACCAGGCATGCCAGTTGAACAGGGATGGTGCGTCCTGTCCTTGAATATGAAAAGGCATTTTTACGTTGCCGTCGGCGGTCCCAGATGAATGCGCGCCTTCGATAAGTGGCTTAAGCACGGTCACTGGTCCAGATATTAGTGGGCAAAGCCCAATGACTATTAGTAGCTCGAATTCAACGAACTCTAACAGACCTATCTGTTTACATCTTACTTGCATGTGCGCTCGTTTTTCTTGTTCCAATCCAGCAAATATTTACATAGCTAGGTATGCCAATGCGACCTTTGGATCCCCATGCGTCACGGATAGCACGGTTTATGAAGGGTCTGGGCCAAAAGGAGAGAAATTTTCCAATAACGTCTTGCGCGATAATTGTATTAGCCCCGGTTTATATTGCAACACCACCAGCAATGTTTGTGAGCAAACGCTAGCCATTGGCACGACCTGTCAGCACGATTTGGAGTGTGAATCAGTGAGCTTAGAAGCAATTTTCTCTAGAACTTCGATTCCTGGCTTATTCCGAATACAGTATAATTGCAGCACCCAGAACATTTGCGTGGTGCCTCCAGAGACGCCTGTTAAAGTCCCTATATGGCAGTTTGTCGTGACGAGTGTTGCCGTTCTCCTGGGTAACGTATTATCCTGACCAACTTCTGACATCCTGATTGTTGATCTGTAATGCAGCGATGATAGGAACTTGTTTAATCCTGGCTCTCGCTCATAAGCGCCATCGAAGACAGAGAAACGCAGAGATACGTGAATATTATCGCGAGCAGTTGGGGTTTGTCACATTTCTTCGCGGTTTACAAACGCTAACGCAGTTCTCAGATACCGTAGATCGATTATGGCTCTCCACTTTGGCCGCAAGCAAAACCCAAGATATATCTGTTCACAGCTTCGCAAAATCTGATGTGCCAGTTACTCGAACGTGGAGTAGGTCAGCCGATGCATCTGGTAGCTGTATTAGTGTTGTCGGTAAACTAATAAGAGAATGATATATGCTCTGTCCCTCCCCCCTTTGACTACATTCTATGGATTATGTATTCATGGTGGATATGTTGGGATTCAGGTAATTTCCCCGTAAGAATAAGTTCCAGCAAATGAAATAATCAAAGTTTCTGGCTAATATCTTGTTCTTAGCTTCCCCGAGAACTCTCTTCTTCATCATTAGGTACAGCTGCCTCTAATGATCGCTCTCCAGATGTATCTTTCCTGACGTCTTCCGCTACCTCGAAAGACGTGGTTCCATCGAATTCGTGACTTGCCGAGCTAGTGAGCTATTTTCTTTGCCGTTTCCATTCTGAAGTAGCGAAGATACCTTTATAAAAAGCTGACTCTCGTCCTGCTCCGCTTGCTCTCGAAGGAGGGAAGGAGCCCCAAAGTTTAATTGACTATCCTTCATGTAACTGTCTAGTGCATGCTGCACCCTGGACATGCGCCTGCACACCCATGCAGGTTTTTATTTCGCTGTTCACTTCGTGCCAAGAACACTATCCTTCAACAACGTCTACATCCATCCTTAGTCTCTGGACAGGACGACTATGCTCAGTTTTGTCATGTGGAGGAAATGCCATAGACGTAACTTTTGAGAAACCTCTACCACGCCGCCTCGTCACGGTTGCCTTCACCGTCTGATATTATGATGGCTCCGTCCTCGATGGGTGGAGAGCTGCGCTTGTTGTTAGAGCTTGTTATGACGCGATTGGCTCCGAACAGGTCTGGGACCAAGCTAGGTCATTTATTTGACTGATGAGACAACGGTAGACTTTGGCTCTTATACTTGAAAACGAACGTTACGTATGGTCCAGGACTGGTGGCATCATATGGAGCAGTGGTCAGGCCCATACCTATAGGTGAGTAAGATGTGCTGCAGAGATCACATGCATGTTACTTCGTATGAGGTACAATGGGTTCCTAGTTTTTGCGTTCTTGGTCTTAGCACCCTTGCACTCCATTGGCTTTGACCGTCCCGGACGCATGATAGCAGAGGAAACTTCGTGTCTGTCGATGAAGATGTGTCCAAACATAGCGATGCGTGTTTTACTATCATCTTTCCACCATACCGAGAAGTTCTAAGAGAGCATGACTAGGCAGAGACGTGAGAAGGACATAAAAGACTGATTTGGCCAGCGATGTTGCCCATCCCATACCAGCGCTACATACTGTACCAACTTCTTCCTGGTAAACAGGAAGTCTTTCTTCACTGACGGTAATCCAAGCTGAGAAACATCGAAAAGGTAGAGAGTTTATCACTGATTACTGCAGCGACAATATACCATAGGCTACGTGATGGACCTGACTGAAAGGACGCGGTTCTTTGAGTTGTGATGGTGACATTCCAAGTTTGAGTACCGTTATATATCCTACTTGTCAAGTTTCAACAAAGGCACTGTGTCCGAGTGGTCTAAGGAGTGTGACTCAAGTGAAAGCTTGCCCTTCTTCAAAGGGTCTTCTCATCTACGTTTGTAGGCAGGGGTTCGAATCCCCTCGGTGTCAATCTTTTTTAGGCCGGCCAAGTCGGCTACTATAAGTATAGTTTACGATACTGGAGACAGTCTTCTCTCAGGGGTTTATTCATTTATGAACACCAAGTCGTGTTGTGATTTGTCACGTTTTCAAAAAGTAAATATAATTTAAACTAGTTGCTGAGAAGAAGTTTTGCTAGTAGCCCTTAATTGTGTTTTGTGGGAAGTAATCATACACCCAAGGCATTCTTCCAATTGACCCCACCAATATCGCTCAGTACCCTCTCCACCTCACCTACTTCGATGTTCAAAATTACCTTGAGGTCTTCACGTGCTTTGCGGGATGCCGTGGCACTTTCTTCAACAAGAATTGCACGAGAAGCTACAAGGGATTCGAGGACTAAAGCTAGCTCGATATATGTTGGCTTTCGTTTGGGATCATCTTCTCCAGTTAAACTGTTCATGTAGATGAGGTGCTGGTGTGTAACCTATATAGGGTCAACATGAGAGTAAACCTTTCACGGCTATATGTCAGACATACGTCTCCCCAGCGAATCTCATCTACACCTTCTCTTTTGATGCACTTGAGCAGCGAAGCCAGCATAATTCTCTCATGCAGACTGCAATCCTGCAGGTACGCAGCTGTAGGACTCTTCTGCATTGCTTCAGTGACTAGTTTGACGTGAGCGATTTTGACTACCGGTGCATTAGTGGAGCGGATGAGCTCTACTGCCCGTCTTTTTGGTGGTTGGGAAAGCTGCTGACGTGAAGAACAGAAACATCATACCTGCAAACATCTAGTATTCTCCTCGCATCGCCGCTGACACCAGACACTTTCATCGCGGCGAATTTGACGGCGTCCTGTTCAAATACTGTAGAATCTAAACCATCCTTAACACTATCTAAGCGTGCGTGAACGATCTTTTGCAACTGGATGCTGTTGTACGGATGGAAGTTGATTCGGACCATGCCTGCATATTTTCAGGTTCACAAATAAGCAGATACAGGATAACAACGCAAACGATATGCCTCACCGAGCCGACTACGCACTTTACCACTCATCACTCGTTCAGGCAAGTCGTGAGTATTAGCCACGGCTATGACAATTAGCTTAGAATTCGCCAGACTTGGCCAGTTAAAGAAGTTGTATATAACGTCTTGTTTTGATGTGACTAGTTGATCGAGTTCATCCATGAGTACAACGCTAATGAATTTTAGTCGTTAGTAAATGATATCAAGGGGAGAGCACACACTAAGCGCGGTCCTCAGGATCTGTACCTCCTACTGCGAAATGTTGGTTTAATCTCTTCAAGGCCTCTTTGGAACTGACTTCGAGATGACCCTCCCCTTGAACGTCATGACCAGATACTGCTTCCCAAAGGAGTACGTACGCCGCAGAGGGTTCAGGAATCTTCAAGCCGTTTATTTCGACATAAGTAAAAGGAGTTATTTCCTATGAGTGGTTCGGCACTGAAGGAAAATTTGCGGGTATACTGGATTTACACATACCCCACGTTCTGCCATTGATCTCAGCTCTCTCACTGCAGCATGAACTGTTGCAGTTTTACCAGTCCCAGGTACACCGGAGATATCTTTATATGATAATCAGCATAGTATAGTAATGGATGGAACGTACGACATTCACAAACGCAACCACCGCTTTCTTCCTCCAGTAAGCCTAATATCGCCCCTGTCACCTCGACATATTCATCTTCTCGGCATGGTAATGCATCAGGTCGTGCACCAACATGAAGGGCATGCATCGCTCTCAATAATGGATCAAATGGTAACCCTCGGAGTTGCGCAGACTCATGTAGCTCAGTACGCCTGCGACATGCCCTATCGCTGGTCGATGCGCGAGGCATAGCCAAGCAAAATTGTGGGTCAACGCGTCATGTCACACATGATCACATTGTGACCCACTCATTACTAGTCTCAATAAGGAGAAAACATTGAGCAACTGGACTTGTGAGTTTATGTAGTGTAGTGTAATGGACATTTTGGTTGCATGTATATGCAGTTTCTTTGTCATCTGTTGGATGTTATAGAGAAAAGAGTGGAGACACAGAAAGTCTCAAACACAGACATGGACATGGACACAGACACTGACGGCAGATGTATAGCAAGAACAAGCCACATAGATACAAGTGGAGCCTACATGACCAAAGTGTCCACAACAAAGTACTATGCAAATGTAAACCAACACTCCCACCTGATGGGGATGCAAAACAGAATAAAAGCTCCCACCAAATAAATAGAATAAAACAGCTCCCACCAAATCTGACAATCAGATATACATAACAAATGGTGGAGGGGTGCAAGAAGGAATGGGAGATGAAGGCCAGCTGGTGAATGAAGCATTGAATGATACTTGAGGTTCCTGAACAATATCAGCAGTTTCTGAGACAAACTGAGCCTGTGTCTGATGTGGTGGACCTGTCAAGGGACAACCGGTTTATTCCCTTTTTCTTCTCTTTTTGCCCTTTTTGCCCTTTCCCCTTTTCCTTTTCCCTCCTTCTCCCTATTTCCTTTTATACTAGATCTATCCTATCGCTAATATTATGTCCTTCGCCTCCCTTTTTCTCTATTTTTCCCTAGTGCTAGTTACACCTTTGTTTGCTCTTATTTGACCACCAGTAGCTATATAGTTAGTGACTTAGGTAAGGGAATCCTCACCCTTTTCTCTTTGGATTTCCCTTACCAGGTATGTGTTGTAGTAAAAGTTAGGTCCACTCAATCCGACTCTGAGTCTAACAGCACCGTAGTGGCGTAACTTCTATTGTTCCCACAATTCCTTTTGTCTCATACATCTTAATTGTCTTCCACAATAGCTTTTATATTCCTTTTTAGTCACATAAAAGAGAAGCTACCGAGACAATAAACTGTGTAGTATATATATAGTGTACTTAGATAGATGTACAGCTCCAGTTCGCTCAACTGTAGCTTACATTGTCTAAGTTGTTTCTACAATATGTGTCTCCCTACTGTAGTTACTCTTTGATCTTTATATAACTTTGGAGTTCCCTTACCAGCCTAGAGTGAGTTCTTGTGGGTAGCTTGGGGTTCAAGTCCCCTTGCAGGCCTAGGCAGGATGCTGACAGGGTAGTATCCTCTGCAGTATGCCTTCCAGCAGGCATATCCCAGGTAAGGTCAAGGTTGCCCTTACAGGACCCATCATAACCCAATCCTTGACATGCCTCAGCATGTCATGAACGCAATGTGCAGAAATGTGACCTGATTGACCACAACAATGACAATGACCTTCATTAGTGGGATCACACCAACGATAACCTTTCTCTTCTTGGGAACCATGACCAAATGAGGGACCTGAACCATGATCACTGACAGCTTTCCGACCTCCACCTCGTCCAGATTGAGTAGCAAGGCATAATCAGAGGGCTCGGATTTGATAGCAACAACAGAGGAAGATGCACCAGTCAAAATTGACTTGATATTGGCAAGAGTTGGTTCTGCCTTGGCAGTGAGAATGGAAGTGCAAATAGTGTGATAGGAAGGGTGGAGGTTCATGAGGAGGACATCCATGGTCTCTGTGTCATCAATAATGCAGCCAAGACTCTTGAGTGTCTGGCGGGCAGTCTCAATAGCATGGAGGTAGATATCAATGGACTTAGCAGGGTCATGATCAATCCGATAAAAGCTTTCACAAGCCTTGAGGTGATGAGCCATGGTGGACCTCTGGAATCCTGCATTGATGATCTTTCAGGCCTCCAGTGCAGATGTCTTGCCAGACACCCTGATAAGGCACAAATAATGAGCTTCTGGTGGTATTTAGGCTAGGCTGGGGCTCATAACCTGTTGGATGTTAGAGAAAAGAGTGGAGACTCAGAAAGTCTCAAACACAGACATGTACACGGACATGGACACTGACAGCGGATGTATAGCAAGAACAAGCCACATAGATACAAGTGGAGCCTACATGACTAAAGTGTCCACAACAAAGTACTATGCAAATGTAAACCAACAATGTGCCTGTGCCTGTGCCTGTGCCTGTGTATGAGCCTGAGGCTTTCTGAGTCTCCATTCTTTTGCTATATTATCCAACAGGACTTAGGTGGAATCAGAACCAATCAATGCCAGCCTGGCCAAGCAATATTTTTGCTATAGACAATAAAGATCTAAAGCAGGAATTGGTGCAAGCCAATGTGAATCTAATGACTTTAGCATATGATGTGAGCAAGGTGTTAGTGCAGAGAAGAAGCAGAAGAACAGTAAAGTTCATGAGAAGGCCCGACAAAAAACGAAACCACCAAATGCTAGGTCATGAAAGTAAATGCCCTAATTCTCTTATGTTAAATGATTCTTATAAATTTAGTCTTTTGACCTGTACCCTCTGCGTATAATACTGATGCAGTTCAAAAATCGCATTAGAACATGAAGGTATACGATACAGTAAGAATCGGTGGGACAGCGGTGCTATAGCATGAACCAAGAAGCATAAAGGCGCATTGTTGAAGTGAAGGAAAGACTGAGACACTCAGGACAAACCTTCCCACAGAGGCTCTGGGCAATTCCCAAAAGTGGGTTCGCCGCCGCCTGGTTCAAGCATGAGCTGCAAGGGAAGCAGCATAGATGCAGACAGATTTGAAAATATAATAAAATTTTGGGGCTTACCTTGATCGTCTGCATGGTTGTAAAGATTGCGGCAGCGGAACCAAAGAACATCAGCGCAATGTCCGCTGCTTTCTGCAACTTTGTTTGCGCGCACGCTTTGTAATGGAGCATGGCGGGGTAGACGTAGCATAATGGGACACTATTAAAGCCTGGTCAACGGTATATCCTTAAAGACGATAGTATTTTACCCATACCATGCAAAAGAGCCGACGAAGGCAACAAATTTGTCAAGGTCTGCAGCGCCAAGCCAGCTAACGAGGGTGCATCCGGCAACGACGACACATCGAAGCGCGTTCTTTTCCCATTTGACTCGCGGATCAAGTTTGCCGCTGCGTGTAAACAGTCCATTCTCTATGATACGCACTGCAGGAAATAGTTGGAGTGGGATGGATAGGAGGATGGCCATGGAGTATAAGAATTGCACCTAGGGTCTAAATTTTAGCAAATGCAAGAACAAGCGCGCGGGTTACACACACCACTTGCACGAACTTCTGATCCTCAGGTAAATTGAGAATGATGACAGTTTGCACCTTGCTTCCGTACGCAACATAAGAGAGGACGCCAGCACCAGCGAAAAGGACTATCAATGGACAATAATTGAACAAAATTTATGTCGGTAAAATAGAATGCGAGACTGACTAGTCAAAAATATCATGACACCAGTTAAGGCCCGTGGAAACTTGTGCGGTTCCCGCATGGAGTCGCTGATAGGGATGACCTTCATATTCACATGAACACATTGCAATTAAAGGGAACAAAGCCGATAACATACCAGGCCAATACCTTCGAAGCTGAACACAGCTGTGCTACAACGGGTCCTAAGTATGCAATTTCATCGAACACTCGGAATGTTGCTAACCCAATCAACAATGCATAATCCTTCGAATTGAATAGTTTGATATCAGCTACTCCATGACTCGCCAATACAGCAAATTCATTGCTGAAGATATAGACAAGTCCAACCAGGATAAAGGCGTCGGCCACGAGGGCTGTTGTACTTAACTTTGCTAGGTTCCGTACCATTGCCAGCGGAAGGAATACAACAAGCTGTGCAAGAATTAGGTACAAAATGCTGACGTACGTTGCGCATTTTGTGATAGCCATGATAAGGGCCTGGAGGTTAGATGCCACGAATATGAGGTATGCGCAGGTAAAGCCAATCTGGGAGATTGTGATGGAGCAAAGGATTGCAAATCGCATTGGAGTACCATATAAAGCACCACCAATATCTGATAAAGCAAAATAAATAATTGGAACTGACCTGCACGGAAAAGTAGGCCCAGGAAAGAACATTTTCGCGAGTGATTTGGAAATGACTACTCACCGCCGAAACTTCCGTTCACGACATTTTTGGTTCTGATTAGAAGAATAAAAGACCATAACGAAATCACGGCAATGAACACCAGAGTGACAGTCGAAAACAAAAGACCTCCGTTAAGGAAGGCTTTCCCCAAGAATAATATACCGGTTCCAATGAATGATTTCAACAACTGCCAAGATGTATCATGTGTGGCTCAAGGATAAATTAAGTAAGGAATATTACCATCAAAACAGCTTGGGTGACGGTGGCATCGCCATGTTGTTCACCTCCCGCAGTAGAAAGACGGCGTGAGTGTCTACGTCGTGAAGTGCTCCTAGCGCGTGGACGTTTCAATAAGGGTGATTGCTCTGTCACCAACGGCCGGTTGAGAGTGTCTACGAAGGTAGGTGATTGAGAGAAATCAACAGCAAGAGGCGGGAGGTGACCGCTCTCGAGAGTACTTGCTCGGAGCGTGGCATCCTCTACTTCGTCCTCATCGTCCTCGTCTTCCTCTTCTTCCAGCTCTTCACCAGCCTATTGGGATATAAATGGCTGACCACTTAAATACGGTAGATAGGCTCACGAAATGGCCAAATATGTATAGAAAGTCAATGAAGTTGTTCAGCATTCTCGTTCTGCCATTTTCCCCATTTCCATACTCCAGTTCTCCACAATCCTGGTCCTCAGCCCTCAGCAAGAGATAGTTACGTCGAAATCCCCCTGGCTCTCGAATATGTTCGAACGCAGGGTGTTTGCTAATCTGAGGGCCAGAGTAGGAAGCAGAGCGAGTGCGACGAAGGACGGTATCGGCCTGCCATTTGTATATGTCATGGGTAACATCTCCTCCGGGAATATCATATGGAATTGGAAAGATCTCGGAGTCGTTGCGAGGAAGCGAGGTCGATGGCCCTGCTGCGGCACTTCCGAGGGAAGTGCTTGGGCGAGACGAGGGATCCTCTCCTGTTGAGGCGGGATAGACACGCTCGTCGCGAGATACTAAGTGGCGTCTAATAACCTTAGCTTTTTCTGTGTCCGAAAGCTCTTCAAGGGTAGTTGGAGGTGGAGTGTCCTGGTCCCGACGACCCAACGGGGTTCGCGCTGGGGAACTGGAAAGGAGTGGGGGAGGTGTTGCGCTGGAAGTTGGTCCAACAATCGAGTTGCGTGGCGGAAGGTCAAGGGGAGGAGGGTCAAACTGTGCTCTGAGGCTGCGAAGGTCTGGAGTCCCATGTGGTGTACGCTCAAGTTCGTCCTGCGGAGGCATAGTTGGCCTGGGAAAAGGGACAGAGGGAGATATGCCAGACTGATTTTCCGATGATTGCGAATGCGAAGGAGAAGTCATCTTAGCGCTTTAGGACCCTGCGATGTGGTAGGAGGTCACGTGAGTAGGGCCTTGAGAAATTACCGCGTTGCGGTACCACTCAAATTGTAATATGATGAACCAGTACACGCCGCACATCAATGTTCAATTTTCTCTTACGTCGCAATATAAGAAAGCTGGAAACTGAAAGTTTTTAATGGACCAAAAACCAGTAATAATAATTTGGCAATATCAGCCTGTTTTTGCTCTCTGAGCATTTACGCAGTGTAGCATGGGGCAGAGTGTTGGATTCCGCTCGTGGAAACCCGTGGAAATTCCGAATATACATCAAACTCCCATGGATGAAAACTCTACTGAGACTTTGGGGTTTTGGAGGTTGCCTGCAAGAGCACAGATTGACACTGGAATTGATTTGAACATCATGGCTCCCAGAGTTCTAAGTTAGAATCCAGACATCTGTACAATGAGCTAGACTTGATAGCTCAGTTGATAGAGTGTAGGGCTAGTTGCCTGAGGTCACAGGTTTGTCTCTGTTGGTTTATGTAGTATTGTGGATGCTTTGGTCATGTAGGCACTGGTAGGAAATTGATATTTCCTTATATATGGATCTTCCCTTATAGTATTGAAACTAATGAACTGGCTGGGAATTGGACCCAGGACCCCCAGGATTCTGGTTTAGTATTTTAACTACTAAGCTACCAGTACCATGGTCTCAAAGCAATCTACTATGTTGGATATTCACCAAGGTCAGGATTTTCCTTGTATATTCCAACAGGCACCATATGTATCTATGAGGCTTGTCTTTGCTACCACTGTTGTGGAATTCCCTGGAGGCACATATACCCACCTCCTGAGATATCTGAACAGGTGCTTAAGTGCCACATATGAGGAGGAGGGAATATATGGTGAATTTCTTAAGTTCAATCTTATCCATTTAGTTTCAATTTATGGCTCACATATTTATAATGTTCTGATGAGCTGTCAGAGCCCATCCCCGACCGATTCCCAAGACCTCGGGTCCCCGGGCCCGAGCCCCCCACCATCACGTTTCACCTATTTATACCTCATGTTTGACTCTTCCCCTCATAGCTTACGACCCTGACCTTGATCATCCGGTCACCGATCCCCGAGCCCTCTCGTATATAAATCACTCATTCATGTACATGATAATCAGTTCTGATATCGACTAAGATACCCTAATACATCTTGTTTAATCTCTACGCTCCTTCGTTCCCTTTGCTAAGGTCACGCCTGAACTTTGGGTGACCTTGGGCCTTGTCCGAAATACAGGACAGGACTCTGAGCTGGCGCAGCACATAAGCTGAAGCCAAGTACCATCCAACCCGTTCACTGAGCCTCGGCCCCTCTCGGCATCCTGACCCCGAACCTCGGTTGACTCTATCTTGAGTCCCAACCTTCACTCTGCCTCCGCTACAATTCAGTTCTTAACATGAGCTTGTAGATGAGTTTTCAGAGACAGAGGATCACTATTCAGGTAGCTAGTTTATTAGTCCCTGGTGTTAAGAACTGATCAGAATGGAGCCAGATTGTTAAGAACTAGATCAGAACGGGGGCAGAAGTAATGTTGGGACTCAAGATAGAGTTGACTGAGATTTGGGGTCAGGTTGCTGAGGAGGGCTGAGGCTCAGCGAATGGGTCTAATGGGACTTGGCTTCAGCTTATGTGCTATGCCAGCTCAGAGTCCTGTCCCGTATTTTGGACGAGGCCCGAGGTCACCCGAAGTTCGGGCATGACCTTAGCAAAGGGAATGAGGGAGCGTAAGGATTAGGAGATAAGAGTATATTAGGTATCTTAGTTGATATCAGAACTGGCTTTCATGTACATGAACAAGTAGCTTATATACGAGGGGGATCGGGGATCAGGGACTGAATGACCGAAGTCAGGGTTGTAAGCTACGAAGGGGAGGACCAAACATGAGGTATGGATAGGTGAAACATGGTGGTTGTGTTAAGAACTAGATCTTAGCGTAGGCAGAGTGAGGGTTGGGACTCAATATAGAGTCGACCGAGGTTTGGGGTCGGGTTGCCGAGGGGGGCCGAGGCTCGGCGAACAGGTCGAGTGGGACTTGGCTTCAGCTTATGTGCTGCGCCAGCTCAGAGTCCTGTCCCGTATTTCGGACGAGGCCCGAGGTCACCCGAAGTTCGGGTGTGACCTTAGCGAAGAGGACGAAGGAGCGTAGAGATTAAGCAAGGTGTATTGGGGTATCTTAGTTGATATCAGAACTGATTATCATGTACATGAACGAATAGCTTATATACGGAGGGGTTTGGGGATCGGAGACCGGATGACCAAGGTCAGGGTCGTAAGCTATGCAAAAGGAGATCAAACAAGTGGGACGGATATGAAACGTGTTTGAGGTGAACGGGGACTCGGGCCCGAGGGGCCGGGGGCTTCGGTTCGGCGGTGGGGTTTTGACAGTACCCCCCCTTTAAGGCTGAGCCCTCGAAGCCTTGTACCTGGGGTCCTAGTCACATGACACATTTGAGTCGGGTTTGGAATATAAGGGCATGCGTGGTGGCAGGTCCTTTAGATTAAGGCGCTCCCCATCTATGTCGAATAATCCCACGCCCGAGAGCATAACCGAACGCCACGCCTGATTATTGCGGGAGATGGAGGAGGTGGAAGAGCTGGAGAGGGCCGAGGAGGAGGCCCGGGAGAAGGCCACAGAAGAGGCCAAAAGGAAGGCCGAGGAGGAGGCCCGAAAGCAGGCCAAGGAGGAGGCCTGGAAGCAGGCTGAGGAGGTGGCCAAGAAGCAGGCCGAGGAGGAGGCCTGGAAGCAGGCCAAGGAGGAGGCCCGGAAGCAGGCCGAGGAGGGGGCCCGGAAGCAGGCCGAGGAGGGGGCCCGGAAGCGGGCCGAGGAGCTGGCCCAGGAAGGGCACGCCATTGGGACCAGGGCAAAGGAGGAGGCGGGTGGTGTAGCTCGGGCAGAGCGGTCGGCCGAGATGAAAGGGAAAAGCCAAAAGACGGCCGAGCCGGAGGTGAGTGGTGCGGAGAGGGTGCGGATAGCTGGGGTGAGTAATTATTTTATACTAATTTTTATTTTCATGGTTGACGTCCCAACAGGAGGTCTGCATCCCATGCAGCCGTCGCGGCGAGCGCTGTGTGCTGGGTCAGGTGGGGGCCTTTTGCGTTCGCTGCCGCGAACGCAAAGTCGCATGCAAGTGGTCGGGGGCAGCCGAAGGGTCGGGGCCGAGGGCCGAAAAGCGGGGTCCCCCCGAAGGCTCGGGTGGGGTTGAGGAGGGGCCTTCAAGGAAGAAGGCCAAGGGGATTGCCCCCATTGTGGGACCGGCTGAGGTCGCGATCCCGAGGACCGTTCGGGTTTCGGAGGCGCTTTTAGAGCACATGGTCAATGCCTTAGAGGAAGGCAATCGGCTCCGGAAGCAGCAAGCCCTCGCGGCGAGGCACACGGGGGAGGTCTTGGAGCACTTGCTCCAGGCCTTGAGGCGGGGGGTGGAGGCGCAGGAGGACGCTGCGATGACCCTTTGGCATATCGAAGGGTCCCTCGGGGAGATCGCCGAGGTTGAAAGGCAGCGGCTCGGGGACTCGGAGGATTGGGTCCCTCGGACGAGGGGCGTGGGATCGGAGGTTCGGAGGGGTTCAGAGGGTGACGTGGATGCCGAGGTTCGGGTGGACAAGGGAAAGGGGAAGGAAAGGGAAGAGGAAACTATGGAGTAGTTGTACTAAAAAGAAAAGATAATAGTAAATTTTTTTTTTTTTTTTTTTTTGATGTG
>QMFG01000731.1:0-17446 GCA_003314545.1 Ramaria sp. MG151 | reverse complement strand
CAAAAGCATTACATCAAACATGTGCCACTCACTTGGAATTGGTCAATTTTCCACCATTGGGATCTGATGACAATGTGTATTTTTCT
The DNA here is from genome assembly GCA_003314545.1 of Ramaria sp. MG151. NCBI lineage: Eukaryota > Fungi > Basidiomycota > Agaricomycetes > Gomphales > Gomphaceae > Ramaria > Ramaria sp. MG151. The sequence goes on along the minus strand of QMFG01000731.1, from coordinate 17,360 downwards.
GGTGTTCAACTCAATCTCGCACAGGCTCAAACAAAACAGAGTGTCAGCCAAGTAGCTGAACTTAAAAGGTTCAGTGGCACCCACCGTGATGAAAATGATCACAAAGGGAAACTTACAGTGGCACTCGCTCTCTCAGATCTTGGTAATGGTTATCACCCAGGACTCTTATTTTTCTATGAACTTGGGGCATATGTCAGATTGGACCCTGGATGCGCTGTCGCGTTCTCTGGACTACACTTGCATGGGTCAACACCACCTTCGGCGCCCGAAGGCATTGAACCTGAAGAATGGAGGACACGTGCCATTGCTGTAATGTACCCAGCTACCACTATGATCGACATGAGTGGACGCTACCCTTTAGCTGCACTGCCCGGTGGTCAGACATTGACAATAACACCAGAAATGAACGAGCATACAGTGCCAGACAATAGCTTCATATCGCCAAGTCACACATTGAACTGGGTAACTGATGGTGTAGGTATGATGAGTCCCTGCACCCACGTCAGATTCATCGCACGTATGTTACTTAGGGTAATCAAAATCACAAAGTTTAATTAGATGTCGCTGACCATATAAACCACAGGTGGTGCAATATGTCATTGCCCAATTTCCAGCCCGGTACAACGTCCTTGTGTCGATCCCAACCAATTTCTAAATGCTTTTGAGCTTTACCCTGCGGGATATGGGATGCAAAACATTGGGACATGGGAGTTTGGAGACCAGATATGTGACTTGAATGAAGAACAAACAGACAAATATGAGAGAGCTTGGAAGACAGTAGATGAATATTCGCTATCATGCAGCTCTTTCATTCCCAATCATAAAAGTACCAGTGCATCGGCTGATGACCAAAACACATTCAAACGGTTACAGATGATGAGAGCGGAAAGTGAGTCTTGAATAATAAGACTACATTCAGCTTTGAATCTAAACAGAAGCAGAACATCCAAGCTGGTTTGATAGACCACACAGAGAAGAAAATTGCCAGGGGCAGGGTATGTGAAATTAATGATATTACTTGTCACCGTAACACCAGCGTACAGGATCAGGAGAAGCAGTTGATGCATTTTGATATTTACATGCTTGAGCATTCACTTTGTAAACTAACACGCCTAGCCACTAGACTCGGCTATATGGAAAACTAGAGAAGAATGTCTTCTTATTTTTTTTTATTAATCCCAAGTACTATGCTCTGATAACAACACACGGTAAAATCATGGTTATTAATTATTTATTTCTAAACTGAATAACAGCCATAGGAAAACGACTTTCATTATTTCACATAGCCTACGGCGCCAAAGTAATTAGGGTTAAGGGTTTAACTTAATACAGGTCTCTTGCTTTAACCATGAACGGATAAAAAAAATTAACAACTCAACTTGGTAAAATGATAAGCAACCTATATGATCCACTGATGATCAAGAGAAAAGAGTGACAGGAGAAGGAGAAAAATAGGAATTGGGTGAATGTTTATATTATTAAGCAACAGGATACACGAGTATCCAAAGTAGAGAGATTGACTTTTTGCAATCCACCCACAAATTGAAAACACTATTTATTTATGCTAACCATTCCCAAAGCCAGCATCCACATTCAGGTCACAAGACCCCAGGTATACACTTGATTTCCCAGAAGGTTATTAAGAATGTATACTAGGATACGGTCATTAGAGTCGGACATTGAAAAGTAAACAACTTGTAACGACACCGTGGGAACGGCTTATATAAAGTGTATTCGTGGGAACAGGATATGGACCGTGAGAACAAACAGCGGATTATGTGGGGGGGTCCACTATAACTAAAAACCTCTTCTCCCTTCGGGGAATCGGTAACACATGTAAAAATCCCCTAGTTCACTGTTCTGTGTCTCATTGTCATTTGATCTTGAATACTTGTATAAGTACTGCAAATGTAGTACGAAAATATGTAACTGATTGTGAAATCCGTTCACCACATTCCTTGTTTTAAGTCTCTCCATCAAATTGTCTTGAAGTTGCCTCTTATCTGCAATCTCCTCGGGACTTATCGATTTTCTTTTGATATATCGATATTCCTACTCTATTCTCGCTACGTACATCACACCGATCCTTTGCACAACAAACTATCGGCGTTCTTTCATCGACCCATCAGCCGGGCCGAATTCCCGGGTCCTTCGACACCTGGCGCTACTACGATTCAAATCGATCACGGGATCTCTAGATCATCAATTGGGGATCACTTCTGTCGCACATCTTCAGTGGCACTCGCCCATTCAAGAAATAAATAAAGTTTTATTTCAGTCTTTAAAATGCACTTCTTCCAAAATGAATAGAAGCATTGATGGTTCAGCAACAGATTGGTGCCTATCTATGTTCATAGGGATTGTTCACCTAGCTCCTAATGTATCTTGGTAGCATTTCATGTCCATATATGCTGATGGACAATCTGGTGAGTTAAAACATGCATGGCTGAGTATATGTGGGTTTTTAGCTGTTCATTCTGCTTGATCTAGAAATAAAACAAATAGGCATTTCTGAGGCTTTTGGCCTTGAATTCCATTTGATGCAAATTGTAGATGTTTTTCTTTTGTTTCCCTTCATTAATCCCCTTGACACGACTCATTGGTTACATAAGCAAATGTTTGAATAAATAATAGCAGAACAGACTGTGAAGATTGGTGTGAATAAGATCAAGAGGATTCCTGTGAGAATCCGAATAACAGTGATAAATGTTGTGGATGAATGTTGTGTTAGTAAAAGTATTCAGAAATATTCCTAATGATAACCGAATGGGTTTGGAAAGTGAATAAAAATCCTACAGTAAAAGCAAATGACTTTCGGAAAGTCTGCGAATGAAGTGCATAGTTCCGAAGAGACAGAGGTTCCGAAAGGATTCTATCTCGTGGATTGAATGAACCTTGCAGTTCATGTCGATCACAGTCAATGATCTTACATTCCTTGAAGTGGATTCAACTAATAAAAGTGGAATTGGAGTGCTTACTCAGAAAATATGAAGTTGTTATTGAAGGTAAGTTGGAGATGAGTTGACAAGTGTGAGTAGAAGAATCAAGTTGACATACAATAATTGAACTAGGGAACATACATGCAAATGTGTTTAGTTATATACCGAAGGGTTCAGAAGAGAGGGTGAATGGGAATGAGTCCATGAGGATCGGAAAGTAATCAAGGTACATGTATACTAATTAAAGACCATAGAAAACGTAGAATAGTGATGGAAGGAAAATTGTGAATGAAGAAAAAGGATAATAGACCATCACCAACTCTTGAAACATGTTTCCGAATCGCGTGGCTCTTTGGGTAGGGATAGCCATGCCTAAATCTTTCGGAGAGTCATTATGAGAGTCTAGAACATTCATATCATTCAGCCTGATGATATGGCATGTCATCGCAAGCTTTGAGTGAATATGAATAACTCAATCCATAATTTTATGGTGAAAGATGGGGATAGTGATGGGGATAGTCAGGGTGCTTCTTTTCTAAAAAAAGAATATGATTGGACCTGACCACTGATTGTTTCACAAGAATTGATTCAATAGATGTTGTATTTGAGTCGAAGTGATAGACAAAAAGGGTTGTGGGATGAAAGTGATGGGAGTGTGGGAATGTTGCTTCGGGCTTCGGACGAAAAGCTTCGGAAGGATTGCTTCGGAACGAATATAGTGTGAATTGAATGTCCAGACTGTGATCGTGACAATTCCCAGCATGGCTCTGCAAAGTGGGAAAAGTATGCACATTCATCTTTCTAGCTAAACATGGTTTGCAGATTGGATCTGGTTTGATGTGCATATTGTCAATCATTCCAGTTACCAGTTTATCCTTCACAATTTTATTTAGCACATCATATACATGGTGTGTGTCATGCAGTTCTAATATGAAAAATAAAGGAAATGTTTTTTGTATATTTCTCTTGATTTTATCTGAATTTGTTTGATATATTTTGCAGTCTATGTCTGGTGTGCTTGACTCAGCGCCAATTTTGTTATCTAACCGAAGTTGTATTCTGATATGGGGAAGCACTGATGTGGAGGCAACTTGTCAGCGCCTAATGTTCACATACAGTTGTGTGAACACTTCTAGATAGAGATAACAGCAAAACTTAGCAGATTTGAGATATCAATTGATCTCAATAAAGCCCTTTAATTGATAGCTAACGTCCAATAGCAATTTACTATCAGAGAGATGATAGTAGAGATATCAACAATCAATGAGAAAACAATAGCAAGACTGGTGGAGATTTTCTGCCTTAAAAATTTATGAGGACTACAAGTGTATTTAAGCAAAACACTGGTTAGGGTATGTCTCTTGTGGATGGGAGGAAAAGATAGGGGTTGTGGGGTGGTTCTGGGGTTTAAGTCTGCATGGGGAGAGGTTTACAGTAAAACAGAAGTATCTACTTGTAAAACTTATTAAACCAATCTGTGAGCTTTCATAACTACAAATCATTGAATCAACAAGTTTTTTTGAGCAGAAAGAACAAGAAAAATGAACAGAACGATTCTGAAACTCCTTCTGAGTGAGTGGGCACCTCTTCTAAATGAAATAGAAGCATAGAAGCTTCAGTTGTGGATTGGCGCCCCTAAATGTAGATAGGAATCGATTCCATGCTGCCAGTTGTGTCTTTGGCAACATTTCAGGTCCACATGTTCACTGATCAGTGATTATTTGAACATGATCATGAGCAATGGCATGCATGCGTGTGTTTGGGATCCATCGTGTTTGAGGCCGTTCATCCAGTTGAATCTAGAATAAACAGAATGATTCTAAGGCTATTAGCCTTGAATTGAGTCCATGGATCTTTTGTAATTGTTTTTATTTTCTATTTTCTCTGAGGCAGCCCTGCTGATGCCTCACAGTGATCATGTAATCAGATCATAGAATAAATAATAACAGTCCAGATCTGAACAGGGGTGTCCCAATTCACTCGAATTTCATATATTTTCATGCCACGCATTATTAAAAGAATACGACTCGCATGTCCCCGGAGATCTCCTCCATGTCCGTGTCTCCTAATGAGTTGCAACGTCCACAAAATCGCACCTGTAAGACACAAAGGAAGTCGGTGGCGCTCAAAAGCTAATATGTTCATCGTTTAGTCACAATGTCCATCGTTGCGGAATTTATGTTCTGTGAGATTTACAGATAAGGTGTGGGGCCAACTCATATTTGGCGCCCATGTGCGCTTCTTCCTCGCCATTGTTTACCTGTGTGGTTATTGAAACTGTTGTTTCTAATGATAGAAAAGGGGGGATTTACCTGTACTCAGAAAACATTCATCTCCTAAAGGTATTTGTTCTCGGACAAGGTCTTGCCGCGCATTGTCGTTCCATCTCTGGCAATCAACGCCCACAGCCAGGAGGACAGGAAGGAGCCAGTTGATTGATGATATTCACAAAAATAGGAACTCAATGGCGTGGTTCACTTGGGTGTTCCTGATACCCAAATACTATCTTTATTACTTGCTCATACCAGAATCCTACAAGAGTTGACCGTTCTATCCAGCATCCATCAGCCTCTCAGCCTAACACACCACCTGCATAGCACTTGTGTAGCAAATGTCTGACTCGGTGGGTTAGGTCAGGAACTTTTCCTTCAGCTTCAGGATTGATTCAATGGGATCTATATTCTATCAAAGTTAATCAATCAGCCATCGATTTACCAGTTGTTATGTTCCAAATCGAAAGTATCTCGTCTATTGAACACGATGCAAGACTAAAATAAACCCCATTACATGCAAATGACCACTTGGACTTGCCCTCCCGCCCTGAACTGTGTTGTCATTGGAGCTAGACATTACGTGGTACTGCGTGCGTCAGCTTGTAATGATATGGCAGATATAGCCGAACTCGACCAACCCTCCAAATCTTGTTCCTGTACTCCAGCGTGCTGATCCGTGTTGTTCGTGCCCTGCTTATTGTGTGAAGTCTCTAATGCCCACGCAGCCTGAGGACCATATGTATCTAGTTGTCACAGCCTGGGGAGTTGAAAAAGTGGGATGCTTGAGCCCAGCACTGATCCGTAGGCTCCCTTATGACCGTAGCGTCGCTCCCTCTGTACTGTGCTTCCATCTTGCCTTCCGACACAAAGATGGGCTTTCAGGTTTTCTCTGTCTAGTAACATGACTTGATGTTGATTTGAAAAATCATCAGCTGGCTCCAAGCACTGGAGCCAAGCATGGAAAAAGGACAAATTGCCAAAATGTGAAATTTACTACCTTCAGCACGTGTTCATGAGTAGTGTTGTAAAACGTCGGCTTGGCTCGGCTTTGGCAGCTTTGGCTTGGCTTTGGCCTGAAAGAACCCTGGGCCGAGCCAGAGGCAGTGAAGGCCGGCTCGGCTCAGCTTGAGCCCAGGCTCGTAGAAAAAATGCATATTTTTTACACAGTTATATAGTGTAAGAAAACCTGATCAATACCACCAAATTATTGAGTCTCCATGTCCTCTTGTTCACTCTCCAGCTCTTCCTCAGACATTGTTCCCATTGGGTGACAGAAAGTTATGTCATGCCAGATTGAACTTTTGATGATCTGTAATTCCTCAAATAACATCAGCATGTAATCAGTTCCTTTGCTTAGTTATAGTGATCCCCACTGATGAGAATGCACATTCACCAGAAACAGATGATGCCATTACAGTGGACAGTTTCATTCATCAATTCTAGTAGATGAGGACTTGAAGCAGCTTATCCAGCTGCTTATGCAGTCTATGTCAAAGAAAGGTTATGTCAGGGCTCAAGACATTGTGAATTTATTGGCTACAGAGGAGATGGAGAATTACCTTGGCAGTCCTGCCAAGATATCCCTTTCCACTGCCCAATGCTGGCTGCACAAGCTGGATTGGCAATATGGAAGAAACAAGAATGGGATGTATATTGATGGGCATGAGGGAGAAGATGTGGTAGACTATCATAATAAGTTCCTTGAATGCTGGGCTGAATATGAGAAGAGAGTGATAGTCTATAACAAAGATGGAAATATAATATCAACACCAGTTGGATTTCCAATTCCTGGAGGCCACTTTCAACTCATCCTTATTACTCATGAGGTCAACCTTTTATCCTAATGACCACTGAAAAACACAATGGACACATATACCTGACAAGGCTACCCCTGAGAATAAAGGAGAAGGGCCATCTCCTATGGTCTCAGACTTCTTAATACCAGAATGGGGGAGACTAAAGCATAACAATGAGTATGTTATTATTTACAGTTTTTAATAGTAGCTAACATGGGTATAACAGTGAAGGATGCATTGTTTTCAAAGCAGGAAAGAGTTGTGATGGCTGGTTTACAGCTGATGCTCTTTTAAAGCAGGTTGAAACTGCAGTGGACATATTCGAATCCAAAACCAATGGAACTGCAACTGGACTCATCATGTTTGACAATGCTCCTAGTCATCAAAAATGAGCAGGAGATGCATTATCTGCTCAAAAGATGGTTAAGAGCCCTCATGCAACATGGACACATCACAAAGATTGCCCAAAAATGTGTCCTGGGAGATTTTCAGATGGGACACAACAGGAGTTTTACTATCCAGATAATCATCCTACAATGTGTGGATGGTTTAAAGGATTGCAAAAAATTATTGAAGAACGGGGATGCTGGCCTGCTAGAGGTTTACATGCTCAATGTGAAGGCTTTAAGTGTGAAGTTGGGCAGACAGGATGCTGTTGCCGGAGGCTCCTTTTCACCAGCCAGAATTCTCTGCTCAGAAGTCAGAACTTGAGGAATATATTACAGCCAGGGGTCATATCTGTGACTTTTATCCAAAATATCACTGTGAGTTGAATTTCATAGAACAATACTGGGGGGCAGCAAAATACAGTTACCAGTATTCACCCTGGGCAGCTGATATAGACCAAATGGAGAAAAATGTACTAGCTTGTCTGTGTCACAATAATATCCTGGCACTTTACACTCTCATACACATATTTCTGAACAATACCCTCCAAACAACTCCAAAGACAATCTTCAGAAATCCGAATCACCTTCTCCTTATTCCTCCGCTTATATTTGATCTAATCACTCAACACAGTCCATCTGTCATTCCATTTGATGTTTAGTGAAACAATTATTGGTCAGGTTCAATCATGATCTTTTTTTAGAAAGAACCACCCTGACTATCCTCATCTTTCACAATGAACTTGTTGATTGAGTTATTCCTCTTCCATCAAAGTTTGCGATGACATTTCATATCATTAGACTCTATGATATGAACATTCTAGACCCTCAGGATCACCTTCCGAAGGATTTAGGGATGGTTCTCTCTACCTGAAGAGCCATGCAATTTGGAAACATGTTTCAAGAGTTATTGTTGGTCCGTTAATCTTTTTCCTCATTCACACAATTTTCCTACTTCCTTTGTTCTTTATTTTCTATGGCCTTTAATTAGTATACATGTACCTTATTTACTTTCCGACTCTCACAGACTCTTTCCCATTCACTCTCTCTTCCAAACTGTTTGGTATATAGCTAGCATACTCGCATGTATGTGTCAGAATCCAATTATTAAAGAGAAGTGTTATGGATGAATGCATTGTTAGCAATAACGTTAGAAAACATTTTTACATAAAGAAAATGGTATTTGAAAGTGAAGGGTAATCCTACAGTAAAAGTGAAGGGCTTTCGGAATGTTTGCAAAGAAGTGCATAATTCCGAAGAGATAGATATTCCAAAAGGATTCTATCTCGTGGATCAGATGAACTGTGTAGTTCATGCCGATCACACCCAATAAGATTACATTCTTTTGAAGTGTAATCAAATCCAAATTGATAAGTTTTATAGGACTTACTTCGAAATAAAGTTGTTCTTTTCAATTGTTCACGACGAATTGTTAAGCCAAGTAGATCAATCAAGTAGACTGTCAGAATCCAAATAATAGCAACAAATGTTGTGGATGGATGTTATGTTAGTACGAGTATTCGGAAATATCTCTAATAGTGATCGAATGAATTTGAAAAGTAAATGGAAATCCTACAGTAAAAGCGAATGGCTTTCGGAACGTCTGCGAATGAGGTGCATAGTTCCGAAGAGATAGAGGTTCCGAAAGGATTCTATCTTGTGACTCGAATAAACTTTGCAGTTCATGTCGATCACAGCCAATGATTTTACATCCCTTGAGGTGGATTTAACTAATAAAAGTTAGACTGAAGGGCTTACTCAAAAATATACAGTTGTTGATGAAGTTGAGTTTGGCGCAAGTTTGGCAAGTAGAAGTGGAAAATCAAGGTGACATACAATAATTGAACTAGGGAATGTACATGCGAATGTGCTAGCTTATATACTGAACCATTCGGAAGAAAGAGCGAACGGGAATGAGTCCGTGATGGTTAGGAAGTAGTCAAGGTACATGTATATTAATTAAAGGCCATATGAAACAAAGAACAAGGGTGATAGGAAAATTGTGAATGAAGAGAAAAGATTAACGGACCCATAATAACTCTTGAAACATGTTTCCGAATCGCATGGCTCTTCGGGTAGCACTAACCTTCCCTAAATCCTTCGGAGAGCCATTATGAAGGTCTAGAACGTTCATATCAATAAGCCTGATGATATTGCAAGTCATCGCAATCTTTGAGTCAATATGAATAACTCAATCCATAGTTTCATGGTGAAAGATGGGGATAGTGATGGGGATAGTCCAGGTGCTTCTTTTCTAAAAAAAGAATATGATGGGACCTGACCACTGATTGTTTCACCAGGATTGTTTCAATAGATGACGTATTTGAGGCGAAGTGATAGGCAAAGAGTTGTGGGATGAAAGTGACCGAAATGTGGGGATGATGCTTCGGGCTTCGGACGAAATGCTTCGGAAGTATCGCTTCGGAACGAAGATAGTGTGGAATGAATGTCCAGACTGTGATCGTGACATAGACGTGCAATAATTGAACTGGAGAGCATACATGCAAATGTACTACTTATATACTGGGACATTCAGAGGCAAGAGCGAATGGGGAGTAGTCCGTTAAGGATCGGAAAAATAGCTAAGGTACATGTATGCTAATTAATGACCATAGAAAATAGAGAACAAGGGTGGGGTGAAAATTGTGAATGAGAAAAGGGTTTAATGAACTAGGAATAAATCCTGAAACCTGTTTCCAAATCATATGCCGTTTCAGGTAGACGGAACTCTTGTTTCACTTCCTTAAATGACAGCCCTGAGTGTTGGGGATGAACACATCCACATATTGAATCATATGTGTTGTCACCATAAGCTTTTAGAAGCATAGAATTGACCCTGCTATTGAGTTCCTAGAAATAGATGGGGATAGTGATGGGGATAGTGTAGATGCTTCTTTTCTGAGGAAAGGCTAATAATAGAACCTGATCTCTTGGTTGGGTCCTTGTGATGTTGCTAGGACGATTCAAGGTGTTAAGGGTGATGAAGTGTTGAATGGTTCATGTGTGAAGAGTTTGCCGACGATTCAGGTTCCGAAGAGTCAATTTGGAAATGTGATGTTCGGGTGGTTCGGAAGGCGGAATAGACCATAAATCATGATCGTGACAGTATGTTCCCTAGTTCAATTATTGTATGTCAACTTGATTGTTCTACTCAAACTTGCCAACTCATCACAAACTACCTTGAACAACAACTTCACATTTGAGTGAGTACTCTGAATTCATTTATATTAGTTTAAACACACTTCGAAAGAATGTGAGACCATTGGCCATGATTAATATGGACTGCGAAGTTCATTCAATCCATGAGATAGAATCCTTTCAGAATATCTATCTCTTCGGAACTATGCACCTGTTCGCAGACCTTCTGAAAGCCACTTGCTTTTACTGTAGGATTTCTATTCACTCTCGAATACTATTCTATTATAAATAGAAACATTTCCGAATGATACTACTAACACTACATTCATCTATGACTTTTACCTTTGATAATTGAATTCTGACAGTCTGGATGATATTCCTAACTCAAATCTTATGGTAACCTTATTTCTTTTCTCTCTACTCCATTGCTAACCTTGTCTGTCAAAGGTTTGCAAACCCGTCTGCAAGATTTATTGATGCATACCAAAAAGGTTTGAATGGCTCCCAAGCTGTCTGGGCTAACCAGAAATACTATGGACATAGAGTGCTTCCAAACAATATCTTGGATGAGTTGGAAAAAGCTAGTTTTATATAACTATAATGCAGAATTTACTTTTTGTTGTAGCATATAAAAAAAAAAAATTTAAAAAAAAAAAAACCTAATTTCCGGGCAAATTCTAGCACTTTTCATTTTGTGTTGTGAAGAAATTTTGCGCTCACATACGTAAGCGCCTATATTACGTAATGGGTACCCGTTCCTAGTGACCTCTAGCTTAAGCATCAGTCCAAACGAACCAATCAATACCCTAACGTAAGGCAAAAAAAAAAAATAGTTATGTCTTCATTTGCGGCGATCTTAGAGTCAAAGTTAAAGAAATACATTATAAGCGACGGAAGCACTTGTCAGCACGGAGAAACCAGCGAATCAAAAGAATGCCACAAATCAAGCACATCGAGTCATGATTAGGAAGCAATATAGCATGGCCCACATAGGCGCCCAACGGAGTCACAAATTGCCACTGGGTAAACTTTATGCTAGGCGAGTAGACTGGCACTATATAATGCAAGGCTTTTCATTCGTTCATCCATAACGATATCAATGTCATACAAGTCTCGCATTCCCCTCATCTATGTAAGTCACAAATACTCCAAGAAATCACAAGCAGATCATCAACACGTCCTATTAACGCACAGGGAGCCGGAGGTATTGGTGCCCCCGGGACCTTTTGTAAAATAACAGAGCCAGCTGACGCTCAAAACCTCATTGACAACTTTTCCAAATACGGTCCAGCTGGAATTGACACCTCCCAAGTCTACGGTTTGGGATCTTCTGAAGAGGTGCGTCAGATAACTCAAAGTTTTCTCCGGGAAATTTAAGGAACAACAAGATTCTCGCGTCATTGAATTTACATGAGCTCCGCGTTGACACAAAGTAAGTTCTAGGACCCTTCCATTTATCATTCTTGTTGTTTCCACACCCGTACTCTCTTGATTATCAAAGACTCACTATTATCACCAGAATTTATCCAGCCAATCCTGGAGATCACGCTCCAGTGCGGTTGAAGGAGCTTTTTCAACAGACCCTCAAGAGACTCAAAGGAATCAAGATACGGGTATTTTACTTCCATGCGCCCGACCGCTCAGTACCGTACGAAGATACTATGTCGGCAGTGAATGATCTCTACAACGAGGGTTATTTGTGAGTCTGATCTCTGATTAACTGTATGTGTATTCCCTGAAATAAGACAGCGAGTACTTCGGGTTGAGTAACTACAAGGCATACGAAGTGGCGGAAATTGTAGGTATCTGCAAAGCGAAAGGATATGTCCTTCCTACGGTGTACGAAGGGATTTATAATGCAGTGGACCGCAGTGTTGAAACAGAGTGCGTCGGCCGTGGTCTCCATGGGGAATATCTAACGGCCTTTATACCATCTTAGACTTATTCCATGTCTCCGCAAATTCAACATAAAATTCGCTGCATTCAGTCCTATAGCGTGTGTATCGTTTCCTCTAAACAATTTGTGCCACTGAAACTTTCTGTTGATATTTTTTTTTTTTTCAGTGGCGGTTTCCTTACGGGTTTGTACCTCGACAGTGGTACCACTGTAGAAGGTAGCCACTTTGACCCTAAGCGACCTTTTGGTTCCTATTACATCGACCGGTACATGGGGATGGTCGACCATGTCAAGGAGCTTCGTGCGGTTGTAGTATGCGATTGGTCATAGCTCTATCGACTTTCTCTAAGTTCTCATGTTGAGCACAGGAGAAACACAACATGAACCTGCAACAAGCAAGTATTCGCTGGCTTCAGCACCACAGTGCCCTCATACCTTCCGATCTTGGTATTATCTTCGGCGGAAACAAAACTTCGCAAATCGACAGTGTCTTCAAGTACAGGTGAGTGGAACCCTTAATATGTGTTTGAGGGTGTCACTAAGCGACACCATTTAGCGCGGAAGGACCCCTTCCAGATGACGTTGTCCAGGCATACGAGGATTGTTATAAAAAGGTCAAGGGGTATCTTCCGAACTATCATCATGACCCAGCCTGGTACAGTCCTGAGCTACACGGATATTGAATATGGCGAGAAGAAGGTTTGTTGGTAGCTTTCGCGACACCAGCTTTCTTTTTAAATACGGAGCATTCTCGTGGGTTAAACGATTATACCAAGTCGTATAGGCCGGTACAAGGTGAATTCATACAGCTGAATCAAGCGGGCACTCTTGTGTTATATGTAGAAGATTTGATTACACATTAGTCACTCAATTGACCGCTCCCGCGCGGTCACTTATTTTGTTCAGAAGGCATTCCAGGGACTTTCCAAATATAACCCATGATATATTCTGTGACGATCATTGGGCTCGATTTCTATCTGTGTTTATCATTTGACTGAGGGCGTCAGCTAGCTTTTGGTGATCTCGGAGGGACCTCTCCAAGGTTAATAAAACACAGTTGAATTCAACCACACCTCATATCAACTTACCGCTGATCCGCATGCCTCTTGAAGGCTAAACTACTAGACTGCCATCCGTGAGCCATCAGATACAACGTGGACATAATTCCGCACCGCCTGGAATATACTGAGCAATAATACCCCGTGAACCGGTGCCGTATTATGAGCCTAGGATCTTGTGTTTAAATTATCTCCTATATATCACAGTTATCTACCCCCCGAAACAGCTGGTAACTTAAAGGGGGTACCCCCGTGGTATGTAAGGACCAGAAGAAATGTCATGATCTAGAAAGCTGAAATGGCCATGACCGGAATCAAAAAGAGTGAATGAAAGCTTTTGCACCAGTTGTCTTGTGTTTATCGTAGATGAAAAAAAAAAAAAAAAAAAAAAAGCCGACACAAACTGGGGCATTATCCATCAGAAATCTCGTCACATGTCCCTCTAGGTGTCTAAACCTTGGTTCCTCCAGGTGGTGGAGTCTGTGTCGGGCACGTCTCCCTCTTTGTCCTCTTTGTCTCCGCTACACACTTCCCCTGTCCTAACACCTAACGTCCAATAGTCCAAACCCGGGAGGTATTTTCCCCTCATGCAGAATTGTATATTATCCGGAACAGGACAATAGCACTTGCGATTCCAACACGCTCTTCTACTATTGGGAAGAAACAACAACACGGGGAAGTCGCGCTGTATGTTGTATAATAGAGCGACTAGATTGGGACCCAACACCAACATTTCTTTGAGAAAAAAAGAAAAAAAAAGAAATCTGTGTTGTTGCTGATTTTAACAACACGTACCGCCATCAGTTTACCGATGAAGTACTCTTCTTTTTTTTTCAGCGTGTGGATAATGTCGTGACTAGACTAAAAGCTGTGACCACCATGCGAGGCAGCAGCAGCAGCCCCCTCTCCTCTCCTTACATCGCATCACCACCTATAACATCCCCCAATCTCGTTACATTTTTTTCCATCCATCTCAAGCAAAGCTTTTTTTTTCAAACCCTCAAGTATACAGTATACAGTACACACACTACACACCAAAAATTCCCAGCGTGGAACAACCAAAAAACACACCACACACACACCGTTGCACAAAGAAACCCATGAAAATGAAATGAACGCCATACCCAAAAAAAAAAAAGAAAAAAAAAAAACCCCCCTTTTAGATCATAAATGGATAGCCAACAAACAGTCTTGAGAAGAGATAACTCTCTCGAAAAAAAAGTTCATGATCACGAATCAAACACGACCCCGACCCGACCCGATCCGACCACAATAAACCCCGTAGAAGCTGCTTGCTTCTCCTACCGCCCTTCCAGACGCCTTGGTGCAAAATAAACGTCCTGTCGCTTAACCTCTGTGAAAACAAAACCAGTAACACTACACCATCGATCCCATCTCAAGTTCACAAAAGAGAAAAAAAAAGAAAAAAACGATTATATTACGGAAGACTTTGGGGGTGTCGGTACTTTCTAAAACAAACAAGAGAGAGAGCAGCGTCGAATAACGCCGTTGTAGATATAATAATATAGCACCCCGGGAATGGGGGGAGGAGGATGGTTTAAAACAACGACAGTCCGGTCCAGTCCCAAAAGCTGAGCCCCCCCCCCCCCCACCTCAATATCCCAACACTAGCATAACTGCCACATCTTCACATAATCGCTATAAATCCAAACCATTATTCAGACATGTGCATCCACGGGGAGAAAAAAGGGAGGGGATATCCACTCACACTGCCATACCACGTTCCGCAAGGTTCGCAGGCCACGTCGGCAACCATTCATCCTGTGCCAACGCAAAATCCCGCATGGCGGCTACAAACCCCCCCCCCCCCGTGTCACAAACCATACGGTATAAAAAAAATAAGGGGAGATTTGACGTACTCGGAGATCCGTCAACCCACGGTTTACCCCCGACATGATCGGGGAAAAAGCCGCTCGTTCTGCGGAAACAACGTGAACACACCTAGAATCGCTTATTTAAAAATGAAAAACACTCACCCTCCTACTCCCACATTCATGATCAAATAGAATTCTATAGATGAAGGTTATGGGCACATTCCTCGCGCAGAGTAAGAGACGTACGTTGATCAAAAGGGGCAGAGTTTCCTCTCCCGGCCCATGGATTAGTCACCGGAATAATCTCCGAATTGTTTTTGGTCGTATCTGGAAAATTACCACGTGCAAAGAAGGGTGTGTTGAATGTCACGTCCAGCGAGCGACTTAGTCTCGTGTCGATGTACACTCTCCTACACATTTAAAAGTTCAGCTTCCATATATTTACGGAGGGGGAAGATTATGAAGGAATATAACGCACAAGAAATCAGGTGTCCATTCTAGCGTGTATGTATGAAAGCCGTCCCCGTAGTTCCCACGTCTGTCGGACCATACTCCAAAGGTCTCGAATGCGCGATTGAGCAGCACGGTTGGGCCCCAATTTAACGAGGACCGGATGAAGTTGAGTCCTCTGGGAGACCCATGTGGTTAGTAATTGCTAAAGGGGAGAGGGGGAGGGGGATACGAACTGGCTTGGGTAGGATGGACTGTTTCCGTGAGCTTCGACGAGCTGTGAATTCCATGTGCCGTTAAGATATCATTGTATTTCAATAAAGTATGATATGTAGAACACATACATCAATCTCGCCTGAGCAGGAAAGACGTTGAGTTTAGTGCCAGGACGAGAAAGGGGTCAGGCGAGAAACATACCGCTGCGAGGCCACGGACCGTACGTATCGTTAACAGGTAACATCCACAAGGCGGGCCACAGCTGTTAACAAAGGTCAAATACTGGTAAACCTACTTCGCCAGGAAAACGTACCCAGTCACTGAATATGTCGTACAACAAGTGAAAGAGGACAGCCAAGTAAGCGCTTATGGGAAAAACATGGACGAAGGCTATATGACGCACCCTTTCGGCATCTTTGCGCGAATCTCGACTTTACCATACCTTATACAGGGCGAAATTCCATATCAAAACGAGAGCTGGATAGAAAGAATGGAAGGGAAAATCACCCTATACTGAAGGTATTTTGCGTCGTAAGACGTGCACTCATGACAGGGTTAATAACCGTTCCTGCTGTAGCATTGCTCACGGCGCCACACGCTGTCATCAACGAAATAAGACTCGGCGCGTACAACACCATATATGAACTATACCGTTGGTGTTATTAGGGTGGGTGCAGCCGGTGACGTTGTATGTGAACGCGTCGAAAACATTGGCGACGCCGATGACGTCTGAGGTGAGTGTGGGGACAATGTAGAGCATGCCGTCTTGCACGTAAGAATTGTTTGGAGAATTTGTTGTCATTTCGAATTCGCCGTTGCTATGTGCAGAGGTTCCACGCTTAATGATATGAAAAAATGATGGGTGAGGAAGAACTTCGTACCCGAAACCGCTCATGTCGACTTCATACTGCCAGATGGACGTGTTAAAGGTGTTGAAATCATCAGACATGACAAGACACAAGGGAGCCGTGATCATCGGCACACTCCAATATCCGAAAAGGCATATCACAACAGACGCCCCGATTCCGGTCAAACCTGCGAGCTGTTTTCATCCCACAGGTTTGTTCATCGAGCTCTCGCAAGGACAATTCAGGGATGCGAGGCGACTTACGACCGTAATCCACCAACTAGCAATAACACGCCAATCCCGCTCCTTTAACCACGGCTTTCTCACCTCGCCCACCAACAGCCGCGACGGGCGCAACACGAGATCATCCGCTGCAGCAAGACCACCACGACCGGGGCCAGCGCAATACGCTATCGAAATCGAACTAAACGACGCGCTCTCCGTAAGACGTACGCCTTTTTCGTTTTGCCCCTGTGCCGTCTTTAACGAATCCGCGATATCCGCAACGTCGAGGACGTGGCCTGC
>QMFG01000730.1:8098-22437 GCA_003314545.1 Ramaria sp. MG151 | reverse complement strand
AGGCCAGGGCTCAGGTCACAATGGAGGCGCGAATTCAATCCTTTCGGATCCCAGTGGCCTGTCGAGGTGAACAAACGGAGTGCACATGATTAATGGAGATTTCTCTATCATTGCAATTCCAGAAAGCCGCTCTGAAAAATTCCAGTCCACCTTGACGACAGTCGTCAGACTCAATCCATGAGAGGCATACTAGTCTGCATTGCAGACGTACTATCCTCCCCCCATATTCGCAGAGCGCCGCCTGGAATGCTAGGCCTTCAAGTTCATTCGCTAGGTGCATCTATGCTATATCAAGACGAGGGAGTAGATATGTGTTCCTTTGAGAAGAGCTCCACGCTTCTATGACCAATGCACTGACAAATGGATTTCACTAGTGCGGCACCAATTGCCAAATGGTAGGTTTTCTATACAGATTTGGCAGGTTATATGTCCCATTTATCATCATATCATCGCCCATGCTATGATTGTGAAACGGCATTAGAATAGGCTGTGTGATGAAGTGGGACACAGTCGATCTGTAAGTGCGAGTGCCGTCTAATGGTGGTTTGACTTTCCTTTCCTTGTGATTAAACACTGCACAGAACTTCGTCGACGTATTTGCGGAGAAATTCAACTTGTAGAAATTGAAGCCTGAAGGGCGTCGACGACTTTGACTTGGAGGATTTCAATCATCATGGTGGGATTCCCGACGACGGTTCGGGGGCCCTGAAGCCAGTATCCGACACATAGTCAAAAGAGTGTCCAAAAGAATCATTATTCCTAAGAATTTTATAGGATGAGTCTCATTCCAGGTCACTGTATACCAAAGTTAGTTCATACCCAATCTGGTTGTTCTCCCTGTTGATCTGCATGGAAGTAGCAAGTAGAATGAATAAAGTGTACCATGAGCATACCCATGACATTGGTTCTCAGGCGGTTTAACCAGATCATCTTTTACAGGCTGAAGATATTAGAGACAATAGTTTAAGCCACAAGAAGTCCACTCACCTTTCGCCACAAACTTTATCTCACGGGGAACAATTAGATCGCCCCTGATTATGATACAAGGATACATAAATTGTCGGTTTTGATCGGGGCTGTGAGGCTCAAATTCTTAAGTTGTGGCGATTCACATGCATGCCAACAAGTCATATTTCCTGCGAGGAAATTTAGGGCGGGATCTATCATGGGGTGTTGTAATATGCATAACAAGGCTAACAACGTGCTCATGGCTCTGGATGCTCGAACTCGAAGATAAGAAGAACAGGCAACAAGAAGGGAATAGACAATTCATAAAACATGATATATCATAATTGCGGATCAGCAGTACCACCTAATGACTGCCACGTCCGTGATGTCGTCACTTTACTCTGGCTGGACTTGCGAGTTTTTGCACGGATATTGGCCATAATCAGACGGCCTTCAGGGGATAATTCTGAAGAAGACGCAGGTGACGGACGAGAGGGAGTCTGTAGCTGTGCGAGAGTGAGGTTTTTCAAAGGTGTCGTCGGAGGTGTCGTCCGAACTAAGTCATGGGCAATATACATTGAACCGAAAGAAGCAGTCTGAAATCAGTATCGACAAAATAGTTGGTAAACAAAATCCGACGCACTCTGTTTGTATGATTGGGTCGTAGAAGTCGGGGCGCTTTGTTCGTTTAAAGTTATCCTCGGCGATATGTTTGGCAAACTTTTACGTCTTGTGGGCCTGGGACACTGGCAGTCTCTGGAGGTATACTTTCGGGCTTGTCCCCTCCCAGGCCTCGCTGGTGCATTAGGTGGAATATTCTCTCCCACTACACCATGGCGTCCCCTCCTTCCTTCCGTTGTTCTTCGTGAGGGAACAGGGGTATAAGGAGCCACATCCATGGGAGGTTCGGGTCTTTCAATATACGGATACACTGACGATGCGACAGACACGGATCTGGAAGAAACATTTCTCGGTACGACATGAGTGCTAAAGCCTTCACCATTGCGTATTTCCTCAAATGGGGAGCGACGGCCAAGGGGAGGAGGTTTTGAAGGTATATCTTTGTTAATCGTTTGGGTATAGGTTCGCGTGGGAAGAGGGGGAACAGATGGAAGCTGTGGGCGACGTCGTGGCGCAGGGGAGACTTGCGCATGACTTTCCTTCGGACCATCGCGCACGTGAAGGACAGGAAGGTTGGTGGCGCGGCTGGTAGTGTCGCCCTCTTTGATAGACGGTATGACTGTCTCGACTGAGTGGGATCCACGCGGAGATGGAGGCGGAGGCTGGTTTGTTAGATAGGTGTCGGAAGGGTCAACGAGACCGTGAGTGTTGCCTCCCTCAGAAAGAAACTTGAAGAACTGCGAGGCACGACGGGTGGGACTCGTGAGTCCGATTACAGGGGGATAGACGATCATCGAGGAGTCTTCAGCAGTACCACGCTCGACTTGAAGAGAGTCAATACCTACGTCCATGTCGCGTGATGAAGAGTTGATGTCAAGCTGGTCAAAGCATAAGCGTTCAGGAGAGATCGAACTCTTGAACAAATCATCAGGAATTCCGAGAGAGGACGTGGTCGGACTCGAAGATGTAGAATCACGACATGCAGTTCTGAATGTTATCTATTAACTGCATACACGTATGTGGAAAAGATGTTACTCGCCTGATGTACCGGTCAGCCCAACTAATATCACTTTCCTCTGCGCTGGTCTTTGATACGCTTAAGCTCGGTGAACTTGGATTGCCTAAGAGCACGCGCAACGAGGCATCATGATGTTCTCGTCTAGCAGGTGTGTTAGAAAACGCTTGGGGGTCAGGACGACCTGTGTCATCGTAGATATCTAATAAGCTCAGTACAGATGCGTCTTGTCTGAGTTTCAATAAACGGTTTCTGTCTCCTGGAGTAAGTTGCGGGGAGGAACGTCGTCCATTAGGAGACCTGGATGGCGAGGAGGCGCCACTGCGGTTGGCATTTGGAAACTCTGTGCATGAGTGGAGCATGCGACGATGGACAGTGACCGTGTAAGTATCTGATTGTGATACACCGGATATAATAGAAGGTTCACGGAGGACATTATTGATGGGGTGCGCTAGAAGGAGGATGATACTTGAATTACAATGTCTGGAAGTTCAGGCTACCAAAACCTACGAATTGGAGGTAAAGAACGATATTCTGTTTCTGAAAGAATGGAGAAGTGGGTTGAAGAAGAACGTAAAAGTCGGTTTACAACAGCTTCTTGGTCTTGGGGGTTTGGGAGATGGCTGCTTGATGATGCCGCATTTTTCTTGGACTTGTCGTTCTTGTCATTATTGCCGTGATATCTTCTTTTCTTGCCACCGATAGAGAACAAACGTGTCAAAAAACCCATGAGTCAGGCGGGGGCATACGTTTAGCAGGCGACAGAGGTGAATGTTTGTGCTATGTTCGGACACCGTGGGAACATCCCGCAGCTCCTCTAGCGCCGGGCTCGGTCCGAGAATGTTCAATATTTATATTCTGAGTTTTCCAGAAGTATCCTTCAATCTAGGGTGGAACGGTGCACGTCCTGTCCCTTCATTGCGTTGACCCTTCATCGGTGCTTGACAATCATTATAGTTCTATATCTTCGTTGCATGCATGGTTGCTGACTGCCACAACAGGATTTGACGCGATAAGAGGTAAGCAAGCTTGCTCTACCGACGTAGATCAGTCATCAAGTCGCTTTCGTACCCCCACAGGTTTTTCTATTTAAAATAGTCTGTGCATAGTATATAGGGACATCCACTACCCTGGAACGTTCAACTCGATTAATTTCTACTCGTTTCCTTGGAGCATTGCCAACGAACGAACTCGGACTTGGAATAAAGTGTTGAATACCAGTATTTGCGTTTCCGCACCACTGAACCTGCACCATACATCATTTAAATTAATTCAAAAACACGCTTGACTCAATGTATTTCAAACTGACCGTTGTCAATGCACATCATAGCACCACGCCATTGCTATAACTGGGAACGTTAAGCTCCCTCCCGAGTCAAACCAGTCATCACAAATTTCATTAGATATATTCTATGACAGGGGGAGGGTTGTTATTAAAAGACAATCCTTATTTGCCTCGATACAGGTAGGATTCCAAATGGGTCCAGACGTGGATGTGGCTGTAATGTACCCAAGGGTTCGCATCTCGAGCTTGCAAGACGGACGTCGTCAACACAACATATTGCAACTTTGGTGTCAAGACTACATGAGATGCTCTTCAGAGGCAACAAGATATCTAAATAGGATTCAAGCTATGTATACCAGAAATGTCACTATGAAACAATGATTTACTCTTTTACCTTGAGCGACTGATGTCAGGATGTTGAAAGTTGCATTTTGTTAGCGATCGTGAAGTCACGTGTGACCTGACCTTTTGTCGTCCACCATGGCCCCGCGTCTACGTCGTCGCAAGGAAACAGAAGAGGAAGACGCCGCGTTGTTGAAGCTGGGTTCCGGTGTGTGCTATTCATCTGTCAATTCGTGCTGGTCATCGAGCATGCGATACAGAGTTCAATAACGCCGGTTGTTTGCTGATCTCTGAAGTCAAATACCTTCTCGAACATCGCGATGAGTCAAAGGCACCTCCAGACACACCGTGGGTTTTAGGTCAAGAAGTTTGTTGCATTTCTCATGAGAATCCACCCAACCAGCGTGTATAATAAGACCCTGGAATATGTGAAAACTTTCACCAGGTTCCAAACAAGCGACTCCGCGGGCGCTGTTCGAGAGTGAGTTGTGGGTAGATTGTTTGGGTGTCATGCTAACAATTAATTCCAAGTATTCTGCGGCGCGAACCTGCGTTAACTCAGTTCGAGACCGCACAGATCGCGAATCTCTGCCCCGTGACTGCTGAAGAGGCCAAAAGTTGTATTCCCAGGTGAGTGGTAATTTAGTATTTTCTTTGCGGATTCACATATTATTATAGCCTTGTAAAATTGGAAGATGATAGACTACAGGCACTCCTCGACGAAATCCAGACGATGCGCAAATTTCAAAATTGACTTTTTGTGACAGCGGGTTCCTTTCACAATCCATGTAGCCGTATGATTTCCTTGTTGGTATACAGTGCAATTCTCTGGATACTATCATTTATGTAACCTTAAGTCATCATAAATAGAAGAGAACTGTAATGGAAGTGACGAAAGAGAGTATAATTTCCGCGAAATTCCAACATATTACCCATCCGTGCAATTCAAACTCAGTTACCCTGTGGGCTAGTCGCTGACTTCGACGACGCCGCCATCTCTTTTACCCACCATAACTGACGTTCCTCTAAAGTGAGTTACAGAATCACAGTGTTCCTCATAACTCAGCTAGCTGCTCACTATATCCCTTCAGTGCAGCCCTCTGAGCTTGAGATTCGTCGCGAGGTCGAAGCTTTGAAGGATATCAGACGACGTTCCTCAGCTCAGGGTGGTCCAGGTGCTATACCACTGGATCCTGATCTTCCAGAACTTCCTCCTCCTTCCTCCTCTCCTCATTCCACACCGACATGGGCTGCTTCACTGAGCTCGGACGAACAAGAATCTGATCTCACCGAGGATCCTTCTCACCTCTTCTGGGTACCAGCTCGTCTACATCCAGAACTTGCGCCCGGAGAGTTTCGTGCGTTTCTTAAAGAGCATGCCAGAGATGGCGGTGCAGCTTTGCAGCGTGTCAACTCGGCGTCTTCCTCGTCCTCTACTTCATCAATCGGCCGCAAGAAATCAATGCTCAGCAGACAATATCGACCTTCTGAATCTGACAATGTGGAGGAAGAACGCATCGTACCTATACGACGGAGTAAAAGCAGCCTGCAATCAAACCCCGTTCCACAACTCACGATCAACGATCTTCAAAGGCTCGAGGAGCTTGCTGAGGAGGCCTCAGTGAGTGATGACCCAAGCAAGCTCAGGAGCATGCTCCGTCGCAGCTTGAGTCTTAACATTTCTCCTTCCCGTATGCTCGTCATCTGCTTCTTGTCACTCTTCTGCTGACAGCGATGCCGCGTAGTCATTGATAAGATAGATGATGTCCCAGAAGTAGACGACGCCGATGTTCCCATCATCGTCCCACGTCCAAATCAAATTCTTCGTCGAGCTGCACGCACTAAGATCCGCAAACCTAACCTGCAAGGCGACGGCGGAGGCCATAGATTTGCGTCTACGCGCCGTGGTGGGCTGCGTGCGCAAACCATTGCGACTTCGGATGGCAGCGAGCATGATCATGAAGACTCTTCCATACAGCGGCAGCCAACAGAGATTCGTGATGAAAGGCCCGTCTCCTACACAGATGAGGTGTTCATTTTCGACGCATACGCCGATCGGCGAGATTCTCTGACATCGTCTGGATCCCATGAACAATCTGAAGACGACGCACACGAAACCTCACTTTCTTCCTCTCCCCCTTCCAATGTGACGTCCCTACGGCGGTCAGCATCACCGCCTTTGGAGCCTTTACAGCCGTCATACTCTCCACCTCCTACATTATACCAACCTACACCCTACCAGCCTACACTTCAACAACATATCCCTTTTCCCACGTCCTCTGGCATTATTCCCCCTTCTCGGACACCCTCACCCTCCTTTTCTGACACGGGCTCGACAGAAGTCGCTTCCCCTACACCTTCGGCAACGTATACAGCTCCACCTAGCGAGGTCCCTAATGTCAGACGTGAAGAACCGCCTCCAGTTCAAATGCGGCTACAACCGTCACCTGTCACCTCTCCTTCGCCGTCACGCAAGGATAAAGAGAAGAAGGGTGGACTATTTGGTAAGTGGGGTGGTAAAGAGGACAAGAAAAAGGCTCCGAAAGGCGAGAGCTCTCGCGAAAAGGAAGCCCGGGAGCGCGAGAAAGAGAAGGAGTCAGGTTTTTTTGGCTCGTTATTTGGCAGCAAGAAGAAACATGAGGAATCGGCATCACCACCTGGGCTTTTGCAAGGGAGTTCCGGACCTGCAACTGCAGCTGCATTGCTTGGCGCGAGTAAATCCAGCAAGTCATATATCACGTCACCTTCTCCTCAGCTCGCTGGCGCGTATGCGCGGTATCCCATACATGTGGAGCGTGCTGTGTACCGTCTCAGTCATATCAAATTGGCAAATCCCCGTCGACCGTTGTACGAGCAAGTGCTTATCAGTAACCTTATGTTCTGGTACCTCGGTGTCATCAATAAGGCACAGAATGGTGGCGTGGGCGTGGGTGGGGGAGCTGCACCAGGCTCCCAAGGTCAAAGTCAAAGTCTTGAAGTGGTTCAGCCGGAGAAGGACGCACAGGAGCTGGAACAGAAGGAGCGGGCCGAGAAAGAGCGATTGGAGCGAGAAAGAGAAAGAGAACGTGCTGAGCAGAGCAAGCGAGAAGGAGGGCGAAAGGGCAGCTTGACCAAGGCGCCAAAACAAGGTGGAGAGGGCAGTGGTTTTCGAAAGGCTGAGATACCCGTACGGGGACCACAATACGAGTCGCAGCATCGGGCTATGGAGCAAGAATATAATTATAGCGGGGGTGGGAATCAAGGACCATCTATGACTCCGTCTATACGTATTGGTTCAGCGTCACCTAATTCGATGGCAGGTTCGTCCGGATACCACCAGTACAACAATCACCGTATGCCGCCGTCCTCGATGGTACAAGGAAGGTCTGCCTCGCCGCCTACGCATCATGCACAGCAAGGAAGGCCAAGATCGCCACCTGGGCATCATGGGATGCCGCAGGGCATGCAGCAAGGACAGGAACAGTATTATTATAACCATGGGATCGAAGGCCACGGTCAAACTCAGATATCGCATTCTGCCATGCCTTATTCGCTTCCTCCAGGCGCGATGATGCCTCTGTCAATGGAGCAGTCATGGTTTTCTTCCACCGGCTCTGGGCAATCTGTCTCGCTACCATCATCCTCTATGGACACGCAGAACCCTTATAATTACACAGCACATTCTGTGCCTCCCGGACAGCAGCAGCCTCAATCTGTCCCTCGTCGACAACGTTCGCCGTCCCCAAACCTTGTCAATCCAAACCTCCCGAAACACCCGACAGCCATGCCTCCGGGAGGACGTCTACAAGGACGCTCACTCTCAGCCACTGCCGTGCCGCCGCCGCAAGTATCACAGAATGGTAGGCTGAAGAAAAAACATGCCAGTGCCGCGGCGGTACCAGTCCGACGACGTTCGAGCGATGGTGGGGGGGCTTTTGGCGATGAGGATTTGCCGCTCGCGGTCTGGCAGCAGCAACAAAGAGCTAGCGGACGAAGGTGACCGACTACAGTGTATAGCTGTCCTTGCTACTCCCTGCTGTGTTCGCAGTCATCTTTTCTTTTCTCTCTCCCTTCCCTCCTCCCCGTCATCCCCCCCTTTTTTTGGTCTGACTCGCATTCATTCGCATGCTGAATTCATCCTTACTCCCTTTCCATACCATACGAGGCTTTCCTGCATTTTTCTCGGACATTAGCGTTTCGGTCATCATGCCTATGTAACTTTGCGGGGCAAGAATTATATTATAAACGGAATGAACAAAGCACTGGGTTTAAGATATATAATCTGGAGGCCATAAGATAAGGTTTTCTCAAAGAGAAGGCTTCCGTTTGCAATGCAAGCATCAACCTCTCTATCTCACGACACATTCATGAAACCCTCGGTGCTCCCTTTGGATTAGGACGAAGTTAGAACATTTGCTTCTTTATATGCTACCGAAACTACGACAGAACAATACCAAACAAGAGTAAAAACACAATGAACACGTCTATCAACGTCTCAATTCTGAGCACCCTCACCATTCGCCAATGTGCCGCCCTGCTCTCCGTTCTCCTGCCCTATTCGTAGTGCGCTGATGCGGTCCACCAGTATCGCATTCGCAATTGCTTCACCTCGCGCACTCGCTTTGTCCTTATCCTTCTCTACCTTATCTTTTTCCTGTGGACCTTGCATCTTCCGGGTCGGAGATTTCGCTCCAACTCTTCCCCCTGCAATGGGGGTTGCATTTGGATTGAAGAGTTCCCCGCCAGCTTTCGGACCTGGTCGTTCGAAAGCCTCATCATGCTCGTCTAGCCGTGTATTTTGCTGCTGCTGCTGTCCCGAAGCAAGCAAACCATTACCGTTGTTATGCCCATTCGTAAGATTAATGCCGGATCCATTGTTTAATCGACCGAGCGATGGTCCCAGGATACTGCGTGTCGTGGAGGAACCAGCCCACACTCCGCCGAGGGTAGGACGCTTCTCAGCATTCGGAGGAGAGAGTGTGAGGGGCGGGAAATCATTCGATTGTAGCGGCATAGCGATAGGCGGGCGCTGATGATGGATATGGCCCTGAGAGGGAAGATGGCCGTGATGTGATCGAGGTGATGAGTGATGGGAGTTTGAATGATGTAATGTTGGTTGGGGTTTAAGACCAACAGCCCAGTCAGGGCGCGGAGGCAGGGGGTGCTTGGAAGATGTCGATGTGAAAGTCTGCCTTGAAGACGACGAACTTGTAGATGATGACTGCGAAAAGAAAATTCTTGGCATACATCTAATCTGGAAGAAGTTTAGGCTCACAGCAGTACTCGCAGTTTCATCTCCGGGCGTCCTGCTTCCTGTAAACGCACCTGAAACATTATTCCCTCCACTTGTGCGCCTAACTGTAGTCATTCGAGGACCCATCGCCTCACCCGTTATTCCTACCGATCCACTGATGCCTGGTCCATAACTCCAGCCAGATCGTGCTGGGATCCTTTTCTGTCCTGCTACACCACTTCCACTGCGTGGCAAGGATGAACCCCCATTAAGAGCTGAACCCTCGTATGTAGATGGGTGATATAATTGAGGCTGAGAACTCGATCCATTAAGATGATCCATTCCTACGTTCATTCCATGACCTTCATGGAGTGGACCCAGGCTCTGAGAACGGTTAGGAGGGTGTGAGTAAGAAAGTGGTTGTGGTTGTGGTTGTGATTGTGATTGTAGCTGTGGTTGCGATGGCTGAGGCTGCTGTTGCGGCTGTGATTGCACGGGTGGAGGAAGTTGTTGCATATATCCTGGGACAGGAGCGGGATATGTGTACGCGTGCACAGGCGCAGGCGGGTACTGAGGGTGCCCAAAGTCGGGATGACCTTGCGTAGGGAGGGTGGGCTGCGACTGATTATGTGCTGAGGGTGGATGTCCTTGATGTGGCGGAAGCGGAGGTGCTGGTGCACCCCACATGTATGGGTTGACGAATGCAACGGGAGGGGGGTATACATCCGCAGGACTTGAATTAGGGCTGTCGTTTGAAGTGGCTGACGAATCGGAAGCAGAAGCATGGTGTGAAGGAGGCGGATGGGGATAAGGATAATATGCGTAAGGAAAAGGCGCAAGATACGCTGGCGTGCCGTACTGATAGACGGGGTAAAGAGTCGGCTGGTAAGGTGCATGAGAGGAAGAACCTGAAGGTGAAGGTTCGAATGACGTTGAGGATGTGGACGTGTTCGGTGTTGGCTCGTACAAAGTTGGATAGATGAAACCAGGCGAATGGCCGTGGCCGTTAAAAGGAGGTGCAGTAGACCTGAGACTCCTCGAGCTTCCCGAGGCTGCACTGCCTGTTCGTCGTGTTCCATCCTTTTTGTCCTTGGTTCCAGTAGGAACCCAATCGCGATCCACGCTCCCTGGGTCATCCAAACTCTCTCCAACGCTGCTAGAGCGGCCGCCGCCGCCGCCGCCGGACGAACTGCCTGCACTCAACAAACTCAGCGTAGATGAGCTCGCGCTCATATCTTGTGCCTTCTCCTTCTCCTTGTCTTCAAGGTCCTTGAAAATCCTTGATCGGGCCTCCTCGTATTGAGCCTGGCGCTCAGACATAGTGAGGGGTTTCTTGCGAGATCCACGGGATGAACCTGCTTCCGAAGGATCGCCATCGGACAGGTCACCGCTTCCAGGCGCACTTTCATCATTTCCAGATCCGGTTTGAGAAGAGGTTTTAGAACGTCCACGATGTTGCGGCGTGCGGCGCATGATCTTGAAAGCTGGGAGAGGAGAATCGTCGGGTGGAACGAGATCCGCCACCCGACGCGATGGACTATACAAGACTATCATTAGTAAGGATATAGCAATGGATACCGACGTACATTCGACTGTCAGACGCAATAATGATCGTGATCGTCTTCGAACCGCTCTCGGTCTCCGGGATAAGCTTGTAATACGCGGCACATCGATGTACAAGTAGCTTATGATACGTGCTGGCAGGTGTTAGCTCCACCCTAGTTCGAATGCTAAGACAGTAGTGTGATAAGAGCGGTCAACAACAAAAAAGTACATGAGCACTCACTGGCGCTCTTGGATAAGGCTTTCCATGTTCTCTCCGAGTTTTAGAACGAACAGCCTATCCTTGGGGCTCCTGAGGGCTTCGAGGATCTGCGCGTCTGCATCTGGCTCTGGCTCTGGCTCTGGATCTCGGAATGGCTCCGACGGCGCGTTTGGGATGTCGACTACCTGAGCATCAGACTCGACCTCAAACGCGAGGTCAGAAGTCAGTGTCTCGCAATAATCAGTAATAGCGAGGGACATGAAAGAGATGGACTGTGAATGTAGTTGGGGCTGAGGTTCTGCGTGCTGTGCCGCACCGGCTTCAACTGGTAAGGGTGGTTCTTCTGCGCCTGAGGTTGTAAGTTTTCCAAGTCGATGATGATTATACAAGTACTATTTCTCATATACTCACCAAGAGACATGGGGAACGTGGTCAACGATAAGTAATTTTAACTCGTCAAGTACAGCATCGAGAGCGTGGGTGAAGGGCACTTGCGGAGTTTGACTGAGCTACAACTTGTTTTCAAAGCTCAATTCACTACTCTGGATGGATGGCTTTAGCTTTGTCTGGTATGACTTTCTATGATATACGTTTGACGAGGCAGGTGATATACTGATCCTCAGGCTTTCTGCTTTAGATCATGTTTCGATCAACTATAGGACGAAGGCAAAGACGTCGATACGACAAGTTGTGAGTCTATAGCCGATAGCCCTAGCTCACAGCCATTTACCTGTACATTCCACACACGGTGTCCTTATTGTGGTTGGACCGCCCTTAACCACTCACGTCACTCCCATCAACCCATTCACAATTAGAAAGAGACCTCCGCTTAGATGGCTGATGTGTGTAAAACTGTATGTTGTCTCCTTCCTGCCCACTGGTGATCAGCTAGTGTAACCACCTTCGGTCTGTCAGCAGACGGATAGGTCACGTCAACAGACCAGATGTCTGTACTCTGGTTAATCGACGCCAGAATCGAGTCATCCTTGGGTCTGAAGGGGCAAGAGATGTAGTGGATAGATTTGGTATACACGGTCGGCCATTGCTGTCGTTTTTGTCAGAGCAACGCCCCTGAGAAGGAAGTAATCAAGCCATGCTTTTAGGTTTATTGCCATTCCGCAGTCTCTTCTGTCACTGTCACCATCTATCTAGGTCTACTTGATGCTAAATCAGATTTATATGCAGGGTAGCTACGCACAAGCGGCGAGTAATCTACAAGTATGCACAATTATTGTCATTTGTCGAAACAATCCACCCTGATGTACATTTCCCTCCAGCTCTAGGCGTTCACGTTCATATTCTAGAAGTACTCGCTAATGTATAAGCATTCAGGTACGTATGATAGCAGTCAAAAGTCGTACTTCATCTTGCGTCATCGTGCCCCGCCTAAAAGTGTTGCCACCTGCACGCTTCAAGTTTCATGATTGTTCAATGGTTGGTCAATACCTCTTATTGTTTCCTTACTAAGCTTATTAGCACGAGGTATGTTATCTGCCTGCGAGGTCATACCCACCCAACAGTGGTTCATCGCTGCGAACGGTTTATTTTTCCCCGGTCACTCAACTGTAGGCAACTGAGCTGAAGTCAATCAATCCCACAAGATCCCTAATGACATGTTGCCTTCTCTAAAGTGTGGTGTACAGACTTTTTTCCAGGGTGAATTACACTGAGCGTCTCGGGATTGTCGTACGACTAGGGCCTTGGGATACGATATGATCCTAAAGGCAGGTCTTGCTGACTGCGTGGGAGATTGTTCGTAGCGCTACCCCTTCTTGCCTGCCCCGACCCAGCTCAAATAACCTACTTTCAAGGCTCTTACCTAGTGTGACTTTCTGCGCCAAATTTGTTTTATCTCAGTTGGTAGGATGAGGAAGGTGTTGTATCTGAGCAACACATACAACACTTTTCTCATCCTCCCTTCTGAGATGAACCAGTTTTGGTTCTGTAAAGTTATAGTTGGGTCCCTTCTCGAACATCTGGCTTGTATCTCTTGTTCAAGTTTGGTCGGGTGCTATGTGAGGGTGTAATATCTGTGGCACCCATTGCCATGGGTATCTATGCAATATTACATTTAGGGTGAATTATATCATACAGGGGTATATGATGTTAGGAAATGAGAAAGTTATTCTTGGATAAGTTTCAGTGGCTGCTCCTAATATTTCAGCCCTTGAACTTCATCCACTCCTGAACCCCTATCCATGTGTTGTATAAGTAGCTTACTTAGTTAACTTAATAAATTAGTCAGTTTTTAGCCCAGCCACTCACAATAGTTGAGTCTGTTGTTGAAAGTAAGAGTTAACTGAGTTCTCTTGTTATGTATCCTCTCTTCTGTCCTTCATTGCTGGCTTGAGTTTATGCCATGCTTCTCTTCATTCATGTTGTTGCTCTCTTATTTCATAAAATGTACAGTAAGTAACAAAACTGTTCACATGTTTTGAAGTTTAGGTATATCTGATAGGAAATCTGATTTAATATTTAAAAATCGTCAAAATATTATATCATATGCTAGGATCTCAGCTATCTTTCAAGAAAGAATCTAACAAATCTATGTAAAACTTCCTAAAATATGATTATTTCTTATCCTAGGTCTTATTTGAATGGTTTTGTTACTAACAGTTTATAAGCAAAAAAACTTACAATTGGAGGGTTTTACTGAGGTATTGGCTTATATCACATGATTATATAAAAAGTTCAAATCTCCAACATGTCCAGAACTTCACTACACTCCAATGCACCCCACTTCCTCTGCTCAAAAAGAAAACATCCTCTACTTAGCCTCTCATAATCATTCCACTTGCACTATTGCCTCAGGACTTGGGCTCAGCCAGTCCACAGTATCCAGAACTCTCAGAACTCTCCATCCCAACCAGTCCTGCTCCTCTGGAGGTTGTCCCCCCAAGCTTTCCTCTAGAGATCAACATGCTATTTTATCACAAATTGCTACTGGCAGAGCTGCCAATGCTACTCAGGTCACCAAACACATCAATACAATTATCCTCCACCCAGTCTCCTCAGAAACGGTCAGAAGAGTTCTCAGGAAACATTCATTCAAGGCTGTGGTGAAGAAGAAAAAGCCCTTCCTCAGTGCAAGGCATAGCTGAGCTTGGCCTTTGCTTCGAAACACAGAGAGTGGACTGTAGAGGACTGGAAG
>QMFG01000719.1:0-11623 GCA_003314545.1 Ramaria sp. MG151 | reverse complement strand
TTCACAGCCATCGCCGGGGTCTCCTTTTCCATTTCAACTTTGGATAAAAGAGCGAAGTCCTCTTCAGTTCCGCCTGTTTCTGTATGTATCACATCCATAGAGCTACTGGGTGATCTAGGAGCCTGTTAGCATTAGACAGACGTGTAAGATCTTTTAGCAGTGCATTTACTGAATTGGAGGGTCGTCTTCAGCGAGTGGTGGAATTGCCGACAACACAGCGTGAATCATACCCAAGGCATCTTCTCCCTCACGTTCCAGGGCAAGAACATCTTCTTTCCTACTAAGAATAACCTAGACAATAATATTAACATTTGTCAGAAAGATATTTCGATGGATGAGACGGTGAAAGGCATAATATGGGAGGCAAAAAACGTAGGAACGTACAGCTGCCGCAAGCCATATGGAAGCAACGGGCTCACGGCACAGGAGCCAATCAAACACGTGTTGGATCAGGGGAAGCGTAGGGACGTCATGCGCAAAAAGAGTTAGAAGGTTGGAGAGTGCATAGTACGGCAGGGGAGAACTTCTGTAGTAGGAGGTACCAGCGTCAGCGTTCTGACCTCGAATAATAGGCTAACAATCATTCAGAGGGGTAGGGTAGGGGCATGTGTTCGGAATCTATGAGTAAATATGACTAATTCAATACATACCTTTCAAGTATTTTGGCATACGGTGGGTCGACCATGCGTAGCAGACGTTTCAAAATGCTGAAACATGAATGGCGTGATTCCTATAGCTCTAAACTTCGCTGGACAGGGCGACAAGACTGTCCTACCGTAATTGACCGACGAGAGGTTCCAGTCCATTTCCCATAGAGTCTCGCAAACGATGAAGGCTGAGCTTCTCAGCACTTGGTAACACAAGTTCTATGGGAAGGGTCAAAAATAGCACCGTTACAATATCGTGGTATCCCTACAAAATTCCTCCTCAGTATACAGTGAGACTCACAGGTAATAGAAGTCACCTGAAAATATCGGAGTGCTGGTCTTTTTCGAAGTACTCCCATGATTACATCGTGTAGATCTTCTTGCAAATGTTTCTTTTGATCCACAGAGCTTTGAACTACCATTCAGAAAAAAACAACAATCCTCGTTAAAAGTATGTCAGAACGTAGCATAAGCGAGATAGTTTACCTACGGGATAGAGAACGAAACTCCGATCAGTGTCCAATTGGACCTGGTGCTCGTCAGGATGGGGACAGAAGTCGGCACCATCGCTAAAATTGGGTGAAGAATGTTCGTCTGAGGCTGATTCATGAAGGTGTGTAGGTGGGTTTTCTGAAATAGGCGACGCAGAAGAACACAGTGACCGAGTCCGTGATTTAGAATGGTCGGCGATATAATCATGAAACGTCAACTCCTCGATATTAGAATTAGATGCGTCTATCTCTTCTGGGGAAAGAACGCCTAAAAGGTATGGCCTAGTGACGGCTGTTGGTGAACTGTGGCTATCAACTCGAAGTAGCAGCATACCATGCCTGTCTTC
Source organism: Ramaria sp. MG151 (assembly GCA_003314545.1). Taxonomy (NCBI): domain Eukaryota; kingdom Fungi; phylum Basidiomycota; class Agaricomycetes; order Gomphales; family Gomphaceae; genus Ramaria; species Ramaria sp. MG151. The sequence goes on along the minus strand of QMFG01000719.1, from coordinate 10,138 downwards.
GAGCCTTGCCAAACCCACCCGGCAGTAAGCTGAATTGTTGCAGCTCTTCTAAGTTATTGGTCTGTATTGCGTTTCGCACAGCTTCCTCTCGAGTAGCTGACACAACAAGTCCATCGCGTGAGGATCCTCCGGACATTGAAGCTGATACGTCAGCGTAGAATCGGGGTTTGAACCTTGGCGGCCACAACGCACTGGGGCACAAGAAGGTTTCTCCATCAAGAAACCTGAAAACTTGAAAAGGTGGATGAGTTGTTTTATAAAATTCCCAGCCAGGAAAAGTAGAAACAAATTCCAAGTCTTTTTCAAAGTTTTTTCAGGATCAGTGTTTTGTTATGGTTTCTCTGGTAATTGCTGGAAAACCCTGGAAGAATCCTCGCCAAGTAATTTTTGTATAGGATTCTGCGGTTAGAATACTGTAGAAATATTGATCCACCTTTCAATATTTTACCCGGGATTTTCCTGACAGCAAACTTTCCCAAGCCCCCTCATGTGTCGAAGTTTTCTGCCAGTCACCACGCTGTATTCCACCGTGTCTCCCACCTAGAGCTTTGTCTGTATCGAAGCTCAACTGGTTGCCTGGCAGCAAGACCCCACTTAGCTCAAACCTTGACCACAATATACGGTTCGCAATAAAGGCCAAAGATGACTAGCAATCATGAATCACATATCAATCTAATACACTTATAGAAAGCTATGACAGAGAGCTATAAGCGATGAAGATGTCTCAGTATTAGTGTGTGCAACATGCGTCAAAGTCTTACTTAAGTCACAGTGTAAACATGACTGAGGGGACTATGAACTAGCTACTAATGTATATGTGTGTACAAAAAATAGTGGTTGCCCCAGCAGAGTGGAACAATGTTGAAACACGTCTGATAATGCGTGTGGAGTGATCCATCTGGAACAAGCATAGATTCCAATAACACTTCGAGTCACCGGTATTTTTCGTCCGTTAAATGTCTATCAAAAATTTGGGAAGGACTCAAATACTCTCATTTCTGACTTACTGGCCCTAAGTCATCAGTTGCTAGTCGTTTCACACTGTCGCTGCCGCGACTTTAAGCGGCTTGGTATCTGCTCCACATCACTAGCATTCTGGATATGTGCAAGAGTATAATTGGTCCCTTTATTTATCGTTTCGAAATCATTCAAATATGCAAATTACACAATACGTCACTATTTCAAGAATCTGGCTGTCTTCCGTAAACACGTGGTGCGTGTAGCGCACTTCGTTCTTATGCCAGTACATTGTGGGTGGGGAAGAACGAAGTCAAGCTATGGTCTTTTTTTTTAGGGAGAGGCAGTAGTGACATACTGGCGGGGTACGATCAACGGACTTGGGATTAATCTTCCTCACTGACAGGCTCGTCGCATCGCACACATACACTAACGTAAAGTTCTTTTATCATGATGTGCCATGTTGTGATGCCTAATAATCGCCCACTTTGAGCCGAGCTCGATGTGGAATGACCCATATGGTCATTGGTGTCGTTGTACGAGAGTCTTCCACTTACGGGGACGTCGAGATGACGTCGAGATCTCGTCTAATATCGCCAACGAGGTTTAGCACAAGGTCACCTGTATTATTTCCACCCGCGTCCGTTTGCGAGCAGAAGAAGCTATATAGCAGCTGACACTTGGACCTCGGATGGGCGCTAAGTGTACGTCATCTGACTTCTTTAGGAAAAAAACGCCAGGTATTAAGAACACTGCTCTAATGTCTTAGGATGCTCTTGTTCCAGACTGCAAGACTAGTATGCAGCTCAGGGGAAGCTCTATCTACTTTTCTGCATGTCTCGCTGCACTTCTTTTTTCTCCCTTTGGCGTGGCGTCTCAAAGTTCTGACAATCTGAATCTACATTTGACAAGTGGAGGATACGAAAATCACTTATGGCGCTCGAACATCACTGCTGTACAAGTCCTTTTTACAAGTCCTAATGTTACCGACAGGCCGCAACGTTTTGTTGCGGCAATGCCAGCAGGGAACAGCGGAGTGTTGTCCTATTTCCTTCCTCTGAACAGCAGCGAACAGTTATCCGTGCAGTTGATCAACAATTCACTGCAGGACGCTACGGATAGTTTTAATAATGTCGGTGTGCAAGGACGCATGTCGTTTAGCACAGATGCGTCTCTAGGCGTTACTATTCTAGGGGCTGTCCGTGCTATGCGTGACTAGTAGGTGTCCATATCATTTGTTGTTGTATTTGTTTTAAATAAATGCTTAGTGTCGAGGGAAACGGGACTATGCATGAGGTACCGATTACATTCCGTCCATCTGGCAACGTCTCCTTATAGCATTAACAGATATTTAATTATACCGTTGCATCAGCTAACAGTTCTTATCTCCACTTTCATCGCAACTGGATAAACTCGTCACACTCGTTGGATTTCACTTTATTCGCCCCAGTCAACATGGTTTTCAATATTACACCTTCCACGAATGGAACATTCACGCCTCCTACAGTGTTATTCCGATTAGCAGATCTAAAAACACCTGGAACGGTCTCTTGGAAAGTTGTTTGCAACGAAACTACATTCCCAGGATTGGGCACATCAGGGCTCTTCCTGGACCCGTCTCAGGCAGCTAATGCAGTGGGCACGAAAGCTCTTCAAGGGCTGTCGAATGGCACAAACATAGACGCTCAACAGGTATTTTCAGATATCTCTAAAGAATTTCAAACATTAATTGGTTTATAGATCAGTTTTTTAACATATGGGTCTAAGAGTCTTGCAGGTGGCTGGCGTTTCTTGACTTACTTTGGCCGGGTATATTTTTTCCTGAAAATACATTCCCCCTATATTGGACTTACACATATATAAGGATACTCTCATCGCCTTGAGGTTGCTTATGCCTCTTTTTACTGCTGAAGCTTCGGAGTCAATTTTAGGAGCTGTGCTTGAGCGTCTCAACTCAACCGGGGCCGCTTGCCACGAAGAAACTATTGGCGACTATGCGTCCTTCATTAACATACAAAACAACATGTCTTTCCTAGGTGACACACCTTTCTACGACTACAAGTATTTTTTCTTTCCTTCTCTATGACACAATAGTAATATTCGACCCGCTGGTGACTAGGATGATTGACACGGACCTCTACGTTCTTCCTACTATCGCACACTACTTCTTAAACATTCCACAGGGTCAAAATCGTGCAAGGGAATTCTTATCTCGTACTGCATCCCTCAACAACTCCAACTTAAACATCTCATACCACGATCTTCTCGCACGCAACGCCGCCTATATCCTAAACCGCGCCATTCCCTTCGCCAAAAGCCCTCATGCTTCCAACCTTTTGCATCTTCGGCCAGGACAGCCTGTGGGTAACTGGCGCGACTCAAACGAGGGAATTGGTTATGGCCAGATCCCGTTCGATGTGAACACGGCTTTGGTACCTGCGGCTCTCCGTGCACTAGAGACACTGACGCAGTCAGGGATTTTAGTGCTAGAAAACCAACCAGATGCGGGTGTGCAAGCGGGAAAATACGCAGATATATGGGAAGCACATGCAGCGGGACTGTTTGGCGTGAGAGTAGATGCTGCTACCGCAGAGTCTCGATGGAAAGACTTTGTCGTGCGTGCTAATCTTAGCGATGCTTTGCTGGATTCGCAAGGTGGTGGACATGCGGATTCCAGCGATGTGACATTTTACGCTTTATCACTGTATGATGACGGTACACCTGTCGATGTAAGCGATCATTTCTTCCCCTGCAAGATGTGAATCTTATCTATCGGACTAGGTGATGCATAGCGACCTTGGCTTTGTTCTTTTGTTCGCTTCAAACATAACTAGCCCAGTACTGCAGCGTGTCGTCGAACTTCTTCAGCCCTATCCTAGAGGTTAGTTTGCAGCCTATCAATTTTCCCGTCTACTGATCTGGGGACCAAGGTCTTCTTACAAACATCGGAATGCTCACTGCCAACCCCGCTCTGTCGAGCAACCGCACACAAATCGACGTCCTGAACCGTGATGCATAGTATTACCATCCCTCTTTACTTATATTATGGTACTTAAGTCTGATATACTTTGCCTCAGCCATGGTACTGTCGTATGGTCATTCCAACAGGCTCTTATGGCGGCGGGTCTTGCGCGTCAGCTAAAGGTTTGCTCACCAAGGCTCTCCGTCTCATGATCTGAGGCTATGCCGTTTTCGTTAGTTCTGTGATAATACCACGATGAGCATCGATACCGAACCAGCTCCAAGCGGTATACCTTCATGGTGCTCCAATAAGTCACTTGTAGCCTCCCTGAAGACTGCACAAACAAGGCTCTGGACGTCGATCAATGGAGGGCGGTCTCGTACGTCCTCCCATATTCTCTTGTTGCATGACACACTATGTTGATACAACAAAAACTAGAAATATTCTCCGAGGTGTGGTCGTATACCTTCGATAACGCTACGAATCAATTTGGCTTCGCTGATCTGGCGGTGATCAGCCCACAAGGGACAGAGTCTGATGCTATTCAATTCGTATGACGTTCTCTTTCTAAAGATGCAAGTTTCCCACACTAACTGTTTGTTTGTCTATACTCTGAAGTGGAGTTTTACGTTCCTTGCAGTGGCGGATCCAACGGGAAAAACCATTTGAAAGGTATACGGTTTAGCGAAAAAGTTCCTAAGAATTATGTGTACCACCATATTCCAATGCATGTCTTTACAGTAACGTTCTATTGTTGCAAGAACATTTTTCATCAATGTCTACCACGTTGGACGAATGGTTTTGTGACATGCATGACGTTAATGTCCTGACAAGCCCCAGTACCACCATCCAATCTGGGGCAACTAACTAATGGGTGGTATTTGTGCGATATAAGAAGACTGGAGGTGGGGGACAACTGCAACTTGAAACTTCTGAAGACATTTTGGTAAGTCAGGGTCAGGTAAAAGCTTCCAGGGTTCTTTGTTGTGTCCAGAACGTCAGCAACTCACTTGTCTCTTTCAAAAAACGCAGCAAATCGGAATCTTTACTGTATAGAATTCCACGACTAAGGACAATACAACGTACTACGGACAGGTTCTGAGATGCTTGATATCAGAAGGAACGAGAAGACTTTCATTCTGCACATGCGTTTTTGCTCTTCTTAATATCTTTGTCATTTTAGCAACCCATGAAACTAGTGCAAAGATGGTGTCATCATAGAGGTGTAGAAGTATGGCTCTGCATTTCCTCACGGATAGATAGATTGACATCCGAGGTTGCCTTTACCATAAAGCCATACCTGTAGCATTTCAGCTTTGCACCAGATGTACATTGGAACTGGTCACTAAATGCAATCATGCGAGGTCAGTTTCTTCTGATATCCGATCTATAAGATATGTGGTGCCATTCTCAGTTCACAGATATGTAAACCTCAGCATCAGCTTACAACATGAATGCATGTTTCAAGGCAAGTCTTGACCATATGTCCAAGGTTTGAAGATGGCCCGACACTAGGTGACAGCACAAGAGGTAAACCTAGTACATGGCAGCAGCAACAACAGTAAGACTACTGAATAACACAGCCAACATCTTAAAAGTCGTCATTACAACGATCTTCACACAGCATTAGAAGCAAGAATTAGTGAATATCACGCCTGTTACTTGGAGAGGGATCGGCAATTTAGAATGGTCCAAGAATGAATTGGGGAACAGAAGAGCGTGGCCAGTGAGATCAACTTGTGCAAAGGAGACATATCATATGGTCTTATTTTGTGCATGCAAGGCATCAAAAATACAAACATGCCTTATCCTCTCTGCATCTCCCTCAATAATGGATATGCCTCCTCACAAATCATCCACAGGTCTATGCGATGAGAGTAGAAGCGGTGGCTGCATCGTACTTGAAAGTTGGAGGAATCTGCTGCTTGGTCTTGTAGTACCTGGCCAAGCGATGAATCCGCGACTCGATCAAAATGAGCCGGAATTTAGAGTCCTTGTCCTTCCTGTTGGTCTCCAGGTGTTTGCGCACAGCAACAGCCTTTTTCACAAGATGCCAAAGGTCCTCGGGGATTGAGGGTGCGAGGCCTGAAAGAACCCATATATATTGAAGAGATGGTTAGCTTGAGACAATAAATAAACACACCATTGGATTTCAGGACCCTAAGAATCTTGTTTCCAGTCACAAATCGTACTTGTGGAATGCCGTGCGAGTCACGGAGAGTAACACCGATCTGGGAAGGGGTGAGGCCCTTACGGGCGAGTTTTATAATGTGGTCAATAACATCGTCTGGGGATGTCTTTAGCCATGTCGGAGGGGCGCGACGATAAGGGAGGGCAGAGGACGCTAGTATGAGTGGTCGGGTGAATTAACGAGTTTCATAATAAAAAAATGGTCTGCGTACAAATGCCCTTGCCGGGAGCGTGCATACGACCCATGATGAACTGCCAACGGATTTATCAGGTGATTTATACCCTTTAGTATAATAGCTAGTAACCCACGTAGTTGAAGTGGCCGGAAGTCTTGAAGAAGGGTTAGTTGGTGCGAGAACGCTTTCAGAAATCAAAGTCCGCGGTGATGTAAGCAACTGTAACAGTTCTGCATTTGGTCTCCGACTTCTACTCTCCACTCCTCAAGCTACCCAACTACCTCGCGACTGCGACGGGGTCTCTCCCTTTTGATTCTCAAGGTATCTATGATTTTATTGCGTTCGTCGAGTTATATTGAAGATATTGTATTTACAGCATGAAACTCAACATCGCGAGTATGTAGATATGTTGTACTCTAACAAGCCGTTTGTCTAACTTGCTTCACAGATCCCGCAACTGGGGAACAAAAGACCTTTGAAATTGATGATGAACGCCGAGTGTACGCACGCATTATCCCAACCCTACATTCATGAAGCTGACTGTTCAACATTATTTAGTCGTATCTTCTATGACAAAAAGATGTCTCAGGAGGTCGCCGCCGATCCTCTAGGTGACGAATTCAAGGGCTACGTCTTCCGCATTACTGGCGGTAATGACAAGCAAGGTTTCCCGATGAAGCAGGGTGTTCTCCTCCCCAGCCGAGTAAAGCTTCTCCTCTCTGATGGACACTCATGCTACCGACCCCGCCGCACTGGTGAGCGCAAGCGCAAATCCGTCCGAGGATGTATTGTTGGTCCCGATATCGCCGTATTATCCTTGGTCATTGTGAAGCAGGGCGAAAATTCGTTGCCTGGTCTTACCGAAAATGTCCTTCCTAAGAGACTCGGTCCCAAGCGGGCTACCAAAATCAGAAGGTTTTTCAACTTGAGTAAGGAGGACGATGTCAGGAAGTATGTTGTCAGGCGTGAGGTGAAGAGTGCAAAGAAGGAAAATGCCAAGCCTTACACTAAGGCGTAAGTCGTGGATGATGCACGGACTGGGGCTATTGCTTATATCTTATTACTATTTAGTCCTAAGATTCAACGTCTTGTCACACCGATGCGTCTCCAGCGCCGCCGTCATCTCCGTAGCCTTAACCGTAGGCGCATGGACCGTCAAAAGGAGCAGAAAGCTGAATACGAGTTCGTGTTTCCTCCACCACCTAGTTCTATTTTTATTATCAACTTCTTTCCAGGACCTTGTTGGCCAAGCGTGCTGCAGATAAGAAGCAAAAGGTGGCTGCTGTCAAAGCCTCCCACAAGGGTTCCAAGTAAGTCTTGGCCTGCGCATATAGACGATTATTCTAACTCTCTTTAGGCCCGCCGCTGCATGAGTGCATATTGTTCGAAGATACTAATAGTATTTTTGTTATATGATACACATGCAACATGTTCTTTTCTATGTGCATGACTATCTAGAGAGAGATTCTCGAGTTATACCACCACCGCTTGAAGTACGAGAAAGTCAAATTGGAACAAGGTTATAGTCCCTATGTCCCGGTGACCCTGACTGTTTACAAACCAGTTGGTAGTACTACTATAGGGTTGTCCCTTTATGATTCCCAATTCTTTCCTGCATTTCTCCCTTGCTCTACGCAATCAGCAACGCTCACGCCACCGACGCCTGCGCCAATAACCTCCATCCGCCCTTTCCACGGCTCCTTTTCTAGTACCTGGCGCAATTCATCCATACGATATAAATGACCAGGCGTGGGTACTGGGATACAATGTTCGTTATGAGTTACTTCTAAGTGGGCAGGTCGAGGAAGTCGTCTGCCAAAATGTCGTTCCAGGGTTCTTAGTAGGAGAACACCCAAAGATGCTGTTTCCAGCTGGGGGAGTTGAGGATAGGGTCCGCCTATCATCATGGTTAACTTTGTTAATTGCCCTTTCGGCTGATCTTGTGCATCTAAACTGCACGAGTCAAATACAACGCCCAGGACACCTTCAGGATTCGTGGAATTTTCGTAGCCACCTTTTGGGCGTGGAATAAGATACCCGAAACCAGGAGGATGGATCTGAGATGGAGGCGAGGCGAAAATAAATGTGACCACGGTGACAGAAGAAGAAGGGTTGGTTGTTAGATGAGGCAGATTATTATTTGAAAGCAAAGATTGAAGGGCAGTAAGGGGGAGTGTAGAAACAATGTGAGACGTATGAATCGGGCCAAATGACGTTGAAACCTTTTACACCGTTGACTATAAGGATCACGACCGGCATGTATTGAGCAAAATACACACCTCGAATGAATCATCATGTGAGCGTATGTTGTTTACTTCGGATCCAGACCGAATATCAACACTTGATAATGACTCCAATTTGTTCTTCAAAGCATCAGTGAGCATCTGCACTCCATTGCGAAATGAGTATACGGAGAGGTCTTTCATACTCTGCTCCAACCCAGCCGTTGCATAGTCATGTGTGTCGGTAGAGCTTTTGATCGATCTTGACTGGTACAAACCCTTAACAATCGATCCATTTCCCCTTCTTTCTGCCTCCCACACTGGTGCCATGGCACTTCTAACGCTCAGCTTTCGCGAGTCGGACGCGTATATACCGTGAATCACTGAGCTCCCCAAAACTCTTGCGAGCTCAGGGCCAAACCGCCGACTAAGTATTGAGTCGAACGACTCGTCATCCCCTTCTGATGTTTGGGGACGATTGGCGCTGCAAAATGGCTCACGTATCACAGCTGGAATGATGGTGTTTAAAGAGAGTCTAGATGTCAGGTTGCCTAACAAAGTTGTTGGAAGGAGAGTGAGTCCAGGTTTTTGTGAATCAGAGAGATAGAGAAAGCGGTTTTTGGCGGCAGGGGAATTTTTGGGAGTACCAATCAGCTGTGATGTGAGATCAAGAAGGTTGACCTACTCCCGTCTCTCAATGAGCCAGGAGTCTGGAAAACCAACAAAGTTCCAGTATACGTGCCATTTCCAATAAGGCTTTGGATTGTGGCCGCAACGTCCTTGGGCCAAGTTCCAGCACTGCACTACCAATGTCGCCACCAGGAATACCAAATTGAACCCGCTTGCTGCGTACCCATCCACCCAGTCTGTCTGACTTTTCAAGCAAAGTGATCCGACACGAAGGAAATTTTCTTGACAAGTGGAAGGCTGCAGAGAGGCCAGTGATCCCACCACCGAGAACAGTAATTTTGGAAGGAGACATGCCCCTGTGACGGTGGTGGCTCCTGGGCGCTAGTTTTCGGAGATTTCACTTGATCTACTCCCTTTAAATTACGCTTAATCTGATGGGGAATTCGTGAAGAGAAGAAAGAATGTGATAATAGTCGAACTAATTTACTTTAATTTAAAACTTTATGTTCTGATTGTTATTGGTCTATGATAGAATCATATTGTGGAATGTTGTTGCGTATAATGACACGAAGCGAACGAGAAGCAATCTGAACAATACCGCTCTCTTCCGTTCTGTTAGTACTAATACTAATGTTTCTTAGCTGGAATTTAATCGGATCAGAGGAAAAATCCTGTTTGGTTTCCATTATAATTTGATTAACATTCTGTATTAGTTTCAGAGCTACTTACCACCTGCTTCCTAACTAGTAATGCAAAGCGATGTAGTGCGCAGAGCATAATGTTTACAGATAAAAAATATTGTTAGTATTAATGCCTTATAAAAAATTAAATTTATCCCCAGAAAACCATATATAACCATTATAATACAGGCTTATGGAGACGATGGAAGATAGTTTTTTGAAAGCAATCAAAGGTTCTTGTGAAATTTTATGAGCAGGATTTCGCTACAATTGGAATGCGTATGAAATATATAATTAGGACTAATAGGCTTGCGTTTGTAC
>QMFG01000713.1:0-26374 GCA_003314545.1 Ramaria sp. MG151 | reverse complement strand
TGCTTCGGAAGTATCGCTTCGGAACGACGATAGTGTGAAATGAATGTCCAGACTGTGATCGTGACAACGACATTAAGATTATTGTCCCTGTATTCATTGACGACCTCACTCTCGCATCCAAGTCAAAATCTGCAATCACTAAGATTAAAACCGAGCTAGCAAACTGTTTTAAGCTGTGAGACCTTGGTCCCACATCGAGTCTACTAGGCATAGAGGTAATCCATGATCACTCCAAATGCCATCTCTGTCTCTCACAAAGACAATACATTCTGGATACGCTAAATCGTTACAACTTAGGTGACAGCACTCCCGTCACCACACCCATGGACCCTGGACTCAAATTGTCCTCTGCGTCGTCCCCTACCACACAAGATGAGCATACAATGATGCAAAACATTCCCTATGCCTCAGCTGTTGGCTCTATAATGTACCTTTCTGTTGCCACTCGTCCGGACATCGCACACGCAGTAGGATTCCTATGCCAGTTTAACTGAAATCCAGGAATGACTCACTGGAAGGCAGTTAAGCACCTCCTCAGATATCTCAAGGGCACACTAGACTATCAACTTGTCTTTGCCCCCTCCCCATCCGGTGAACTCTTCCAATCCTACACCGATGCTGATCACACCGGAAATCCAGATAATGGCAAATCCACAAGCGGCTACCTACTCAAGATGGGCACCGGTGCCATCAGCTGGTCTAGCAAGCTTCAAACCATTGTAGCTCTCTCCACAACTGAAGCTGAGTTTGTTGCAGCGGTCCATGCTGGAAAGGAAATAATCTGGTTCCGTCAGTTTCTTTCTGAACTCAGCTACACCATTGACTTCCCATCCACCTTACGCATGGATAATCAATCTGCGATCTCGGTCTCCAAAAACCCTGAACACCACGGTTGCATGAAACATCTCGACCTACGTTTCTTCTGGCTTAGAGACGAAGTCATCAATGGAACCATCAGTCCTCTCTTCATTCCCACCAACGAGATGGCAGCGGATCTCCTCACCAAACCTCTAGAGCGCAGCAAAGTTGATATGTGCAGAAGATTAATGGGTCTTGAGAAGTCATTGTGAAAATCACAGTGATATCTCATTGGGTGGGAGTGTTGAGCTGTAATTCTACATCACTATTTACCACACATCCTTCTCCATCCTCTTTTCTTTTCCCTTCTTTTAATTCGATACATTGGCGCTTATTTAAGCGCCGTATTATGTAATCAAAAAGCGGTGGATTTGGGACTTGTTGTTATCTCTTATATTGACAAGTCCCAAAGGTTAGTAGTAGTACTATTATGACTAGTCATTATCTCTTATATTGACAAGTCCCAAAGGACTCATTCAATCTGTGATTTAGTTAGAAACCTATCACAGATTCTCCTCTGCCAATAATAACATCACAAGGACCCAACCAATAGATCAGGTCCTGTTATTAGCCTTTCCTCAAAAAAGAAGCATCTACACTATCCCCATCACTATCCCCATCTATTTCTAGGAACTCAATATCAGGGTCAATTCTATGCTTCTAAAAGCTTATGGTGACAGGATATACGATTCAATATGTTGACGCGTTCATCTCTGACATTCAGGGTCATTGTTTGAAGAAGTAACACAAGGGTTCCTCTACCCGAAAAGACGCACAATTCAGAAACAAGTTTCAGGATTTATTTCCAGTTCATTAAATCTTTTTCTTATTCACAATTTTCCTCCAACCCTTGTTCTCTATTTTCTATGGTCGTTAATTAGCATACATGTACCTTAGCTACTTTCTGATCCCCACGGACTCCTCCCTATTCGCTATTGCCTCTGAACAATCTAGTATATAAGTAGCACATTCGCATGTATGTTCCCCAGTTCAATTATTGCACGTCTACTTGATTGATCTACTCTAACTTGACAACTCGTCGTGAACTATCTTGAACAACAACTCCACTTCGAAGTAAGTACTATAAAACTTATCAATTTGGGTTTAAATACACTTCGAAAGAATGTAAAACCATCGGCTGTGATCAACATGAACTGCAAGTTCATTCAATCCACGAGATAGAATCCTTTTGGAATATCTATCTCTTCAGAACTATGCACCTCTTCGCAAACATTCCAAAAGCCATTCGCTTTTACTGTAGGATTTCTATTCGCTTTCGAATATCATTCTATTAGCATTGAAACATTTTCGAACGTTACTACTAATGCTATATTCACTTCTAACATTCATGTTTGATAATTGAATTCTGACAATATCCTGGGTCTGGTTGAGGTTGCCCCTACAGTCGCCTTATCACTGTTAGGGATGAATCTTAGAGTGACTTGCTTGGTTTCCTGGTTGAATCTGTAAACCAAAAAACAGAGTTCCTAAGATGCCAAGTACACTCCACACATTTAGCTCACTAGCTCACCCCCTGTTTCCAGTCCTTTGGGATCTTTCCAAAATACAAGGACAGAATGCTAAGTCAGTGTAACATTAAAGTTGAAGCAAAGTCCTTCAGATTTTCCCAGAAACACACTGGAACCTCCAGACCTGTATTTCATTAAGTGACCTACTCTGGAATTGATATCAAACACCAGTCATACCCCTCTGTAGCCAGTAGTCAACAGCATTTAACAAAATACAGCTCATGGGATAAATACTTGCTTTTGGCTACCCCTCAACTTGTATGCTCATTGGGTCTCATTGTATGCAGTTGTTCATATGTCTCATCTGCAGGGAAGTGTGAGCAATTTTGATGATATTGTGCCACTGGCTAGATAGGTTGGTAGCTTGAGATAAATGCTGATGGTCCTCAAAGTTACCCACATTGGTCTCGACTCATGAATACTCTGTAGTATGTGTAGATAGAAGGGAGGGGGTTCAGTGATTGATTTTAATGTGCGCTTAACTCATGTTGCGATCATTCCCACTCCAGGATAGTTTCTCATTTATTAGCCACACATATTTCTGAATAACTGAGTATTATAGTTTAATATTTACGACCTTGGAACCTGGAGGTCAGTACTGCACCCAGTGATTGTTTACAATATGGGCCGTGCGGGATTTATTTCGATGAGGAAACAGGATAGTTGTACTGTTCTACAGCCATGTGAACACATGCTTTCTGCCATGAACTTTACAGTGCCAGAACCAAGAACATACTAGGGAACTAACTGACATCCCTCCTCTGGTGGGAAAAATTGGTTTAGCAGCATATTGTGTGCTCCATGTCAATCGGCTTCAACAGGGGTAGCAGGTCGATTAAACGAAGCGAGGCCACAGCTTCAAAGAGGAGTCTTTTGGCAATAGGTCATCGGCCGAGCGGTCGGACAAACGACCAGATATCGTTAGCCGTGTCGTCAAAGAGGAGACAGCGATACTGACTGCCTTGCGATAGTCATGTTCCAGCGGGGTTTAGACTGGGTTTTCGGAGTCGGCGGACCTACGATGAGAGATTGCCGCACGGTCTCAAACGACCATGCGCATATTCCCATTGTGGTTTGGTAGTGACCCCTTGCCATATGTCTTGACCAAAGTGCTTGCTCTCTCTGTAAGGCTCGGCCATCTTGTGCCCCATTTGTCTCTGTGGAGCTCACCATCACAACTAAGGTAGGTGATTGATCTATAAACACCCCTTTTCTGGCACACTCGCATCTTATACAATACTTTACTACCCGTGTTTCAAAACCATTCTTGGTATTTGGGTATAATTCCATCTTGTTACTCTAACTCTGCAGCCATACTGTGAGAGGTCTGTGTCACATCTCTGATCTAGATATCTATTTCTGACGACACCGAAAAATCAGGAGATCCGTACAATACATTTGATGGACCTGGATTTCCTGCATGCAACGAAGTTTCTCAAGTTTATTATCCCACAACAGTAGAAGAAATCATTGCCCTTGTCAAGGATGCATCTCTCAAGGGCACGCATGTTCGTGCCAGTGGAGTAAGATAATTTTATTACTATCTCTTATATATCTAAATTCCCATAGCTCGGTCACATGTGGTGAGCCTTCCATAATGACAACCATGGACACAGAAAGTCAACTCTATCTTAGGTACGACACACTCTGTTCTGATGACCCGAACACTGTGATCATCCGTACGGACGGCGTCAATAAAATTTCGGACTTTGTGCTCAAAGATGGCGTTGGAAGCGTTGTGGTAGAAGCCGGCAAGTTTCCTGTTGTAACGAAACCTTGGCATTGATTTACAAATCAACAGGTGTTACATTTATGCAATTGTAAGGGACAATGACTGTGCTCATATGTAGCCTCACATCTGTAGAGCGGATTGGCTACATGCACGAGGGGCATCCATGGGCTATACCCTAGTGAACTGGAACATTACCATTGGTTTGTTTCTTTCCGGCTTCCAATAAAGTACTAAACCTTTTCGAAGCTGGTGCTGTTGCAATGGGGGCTCATCGCTCGTCTTTGAGTCAAGACTCTCAAGTTTCTTCCGCTGCGCTTGCGCTCGATATAGTAAATGGAAAAGGCAAGCCCGGGTCAGGAGACTCGTCCACTCCAGCTGAACAATAAAAAAATTAGGGGAACTCGTTCATCTGGACAAAGATCTGTCAAATGACACCTGGTTGGCTGCCAGTACGTCTCTTGGTCTCCTGGGTGTCATCGTTCGCGTGAAGTTCGCCGTGGTGGCTGATTTCAAGGTTTACGCAAATCAAACAATGTCAGTAATTTAGCAACTCATGACACTGCCATTGATGCTTGCTGCATCAGACTTGACGAAAATGAAGTTCTGGAAGCGGACATTTACGCCCAGATCTCGCCTTATGTTACTGCAAACTACTGGGTTCGTAGTCCAGTCTGTTCTTTCTCTTCTGGTATGAAATGTACACACTTATCTAGTGGTGGCCTGGCCTTCGGAAATTTCATTTACGTACTTACAACCCTGTCTCAATAGAAGAAAGAGGAAACGCCTTTCAGGTGAGACTGAACATCCTGTGGGCTGCCGCATGACTTACATGCTTTGCATATGATAGTCCACATTTAGCGTAACACCTATTGAAGGAAGGACTGCCCTTTCATTACTCAATGCCGGACAAAACACGAGTGCCCCTAATTTCGCTGCTGAAAGGATTTTCTACAGTCTGTGGAATGCCCCTAATTTCCGTGGTGTGTCATGATTCAAACACAAGAGACAGAACTCGTCTGATTCTTCTACCAGACAAAGCTACCAATTTCCCTTTGTTCACCTGGCCTGTGTATGGGTGGGCTTATGATGTGTTAATCGGGGGATTGTACCCGGGTCAACAGCCTGAGTGGTTTTACGAGTACGTTTCCGGGTTTAAAGTTTATTAGATTCTTTACTTTATCGCTGCAGCCTCCATGGAAAAACACTCGAGCTAGCAGTCCCTGTTACTCAAGCTAATGCTCTTTTAAAGCGGGTTCGTGAATTGTTCGATCAAGCTGCTGCAGAGGGAAAGCCAGTAACTAGCACATACCGAAGCGGAATCAATATCAAATTTGGTAAGGCATTCGATAGTTTTTTAGGACAAACGAACGAGCGGATTGGCAACAAGACTGCAGACTGGTCTAAGGTGGGTTTTAGTACGAATAATTTCGAATTTCATATGTACTCACTAGATTTACCCAAGGGAGCGTTAATGTTCGATTTTCCTAGCTTCCAGCCGACCCTTGGAGATCATCATCGTTACAACGAGGAATTCTGTGAATCCTCCTTACATTTACGTTCTGTCTTATATCTAAAATCACAATGTTTATCAGATATTAATCTAGCTACAACACTTGTGAACGAATTTCCTGCGAGACCTCACTGGACAAAGAATACGAGACAGGTTTTTACACAAGCAGTCAAGAATCTCAATCAGGATGTAGGTTTATCTCATATTTAAAATTCCTTCTATTCTTCTTTGACACTCTCAAATCCTCCAGAGCTTGGTTCGGTTTTCAAAGGTGCGGGAACAATTTGATCCTCAAAAAATATTTAAGAGCATTGTGGGGGAAATTATTGGAGTTGTATAAAATCTACATTTGGATCACGGTTACCTCACATATCATACTCCTTCTATCCTCTAGTAAGAACAGCTATCGATATTTCACAATGTCATGCGGAAATATAGTCTTCATACATCTTCATACATAAAGCCTATTTTTATTCATTTTCATTACATAATCACATCATTTAAAATGGACGACCGTATGGCATCTGCTGCTCGATTCCTTCTCCAAAGCCCACCTGGCGAAATCAATGATGTTTTGAATGGTATGGGATTGCTTAAGTTCCGAGATCATTCGACGACAAGCTGTATTATAGACGTCCGCAATATCATTTCCGACGACGATTCGCTCCAGGAGGGTATTCAACCTGCATTGGAAGAATACAACGTCTCCCAATTTGTGACGGTCGATGTTCCAGGCCAAAAATATCAGGTATGCTTCAATGGGGAAATCCCATGTTCTGTGCCTTTAGGCTCACAATACGCCACGGGTTCTGTATAGGTGATTATCAGTGAAGCGGGGCGGGTAGCAGGCGAGGATGAGCGATTTCGAGACCCACGCTCCAAAACTACATTCAAATTTGATCATTTGAGACTTGTGCGTCAAACACTGAAACCATCGGGAACGGCTCAGCTTGAAAGCCATGGTTCCTATGTCCAGGAAGCTTCAGATTCACAACCTTACGAGCCCGATGAAGCAACGGAGCCGTTTCGGTACGCGTTGATAGTTTAACACTGGGACGTTGACACATTGGGGCTATAGTGCGACATTGGAGACTGCGGCTCTTGCGTACATCACGGATCACTTCCATGAGGGTGTGGTTACAGTTTTCGCCAATTCTGCCACCAACTATGTGATTCAATTTGTGGCGAATAAATACAACCCACAAAATTACTGGTGAATTTTTATAATTATGCCCTTTTGCATGTGACGGACAATTCGATGCAGGTCGGGACGATGGCGATCAGAATACATAGTTGACATCGACGAGGCGAAGTTGAATGGTAAAGTTTTAATAAACGTACACTACTTCGAGCAAGGAAACGTAAGGCTTAAGGTAAAATCTCTTTTTTAATAGTCCTGACGCGACAGACCAGGTGCAACTTTCCACGAAGTATTGCCCCTCCTTCGACCTCACTCCCGCAGTCACGTCCTCTCTTAACGCGTCATCAGCATCCAAAATTCTTGCGCTAATTGAAGCACGAGAATCGGAGCACCAAGCAGCACTGAACGATACCTATCATGACATGGGCGAGAAAACTTTCAAGGGACTGAGAAGAGCTTTACCCTTAACCCGACAGAAGCTGGATTGGGATAAGGTATGTAATTTGGGTGTCGATAGATTCGATCTCAACGGCCTTATCGCAGGTCCTGGGGTATAAACTTGGCGCCGAGCTCACCGCAAGCAAAGGCGTCTTCGGGTCATAGCGATATAATTAAGACGAAGGATAGCTTATCGAGGATGGGCACTATCAATCTACGCTGGTGATGCTCCCTGTTGTGTCTTCCAAGCTTCCTCCTCCGTCGTCGTCATCCTCCTCTCCATGATCTGCATGTACTAGTAACTTAGATTCCACGCGATGATGCACCTCTGATGCACTGTCTTCCTTATCTACTTGCGTGCCGTTTAAAGTGAAGGTAGGGATGGATCGGCTTATATTGGGAGATGCTATGTGCTCTGGATGCCATTGGGGAGAACTGGTGCCTGGGAATGCATGTTTAGCACACTTTAACATTCGCGACTGAAAAATCAGACCTTCAACATCCAAGACAGAATGGACCTGTGCATCTGCTGGGACAAAAAGTTGCTGTTCCTCGAATTCATCTTCTAGAGATCCATGTGGAGACGGAAGGTTGTCATTACTTTGGCCTGGTTCTGTGGCTGGTATGCGATGTAGGAGACCAAACCTGCCGTGCCTCAACAGATTGCCTAGCGCACTAAGAGCGATTGGCTTACCCGAAGACACAACCTAAGAGACCTTCCCCACCCCACTGGCGATTTGGTACCAGGACAACCTCTCTCAAAGTACTACAACACGATTAGCGGCAAAATTATGTAGTAATTCTCCACACTTACTCAAAATCATAAGAGTACACGTATACACGAAGTGGCTTTTCCACGTGCTGTGTGAACGTAAGTCGACGTAAAGCGAAAGTTAAGAGATACACACAGCCTCAACTACATCATAGAAATCGCCTTCAGCATGCAATGGACCTCCTGACCAACCTACTATCCAGTCACCGTATGGCACAAGGCCAGCGCTTTCCGCCGGGCTACCCTCCAAGACATCAAGGACATGCCAGACATTATCCAGAGCAAATTCTGGTCCGCATAATCGCATGCTTAATCCAAGAAGAGAAGGTTGGCTAGAGGATGCCCCATTATCATCTTGAGATGACCATACACGCGACGGAGTTACCGCAACGACTAGCTTCAAACACTGTAAGTGTGTAGGTAGCCAAGAGGTATGCAACCATAGGCTCACGGCGCGTTTGCTGGGTCTTTGAACTCCACACAAGTAAGTTGAGTTGCTTGTTCTCGTTCGACTCAACGATTCTCTCTAACTCAGATGCGTCGATATCAGATGAGAAGGGGTTGCCTTCTAGACCCACGACAAAATCAAAAAACGCTTCGAGATCAGTTTGGGATGCAGGAGAAGCAGGAGTGACGCGCAATATATGTAAACCTCGAGTAGGTTGGTGGTCAGTGGGTTGTGATTGACCTGCTCCCATAATAAGACGACAAGGTTCAGGAAAAGCTTTGGGCGTTATTTTAGTTCCGCGGCCGATTACTCGCTTCGATGAAATGTCTTCCTTGGACACAATCTATTGACCTCCTTATCATATTGCGATAGGCTCTTGTTGACTTTGAAAGTGTAAAGACAGTTGTGCATTAAATCTTCAGCCATGATCGGCCGCTACTTGGTCAAGTAACTAATATATATACCAGTAGTGGCAATTTCACATTCGTGAGCGTTGACAACACTTGCAACTATCAAACATTCGTATGGTCCAGTAGAAATGCTTTCGCCACAAATCCACAGAAAATAGTCTGTATCTCCGAAAGTCTCAAGCAATTGTGCACAGGCACTATGATGCCCCATCTCCACCCCTCGGTTTGTCCTCGCACGTTGCCGCAGCTGGTATACTATTAGAAATCCGATCCAGGCGGTGAAGGAAATACAATGAAGCCTCCTCTATCGACAGTGCACGAGTCAGCCTCGTCACTGATTGGGTTCATCCGGTCCCGAACCTCTATCGGAGTCAACAGGGCCAATCGAGTTGAACTGATATCGACTTTGATGTCCTTGTTGTCAGGGACTACGCTATGCCTATCGGCGACAAAATTCAGAAGAAAAAATCGCCACTGGCAAAGGGTTCTTCCAGACGATGTATCAACAATGTTGAGGCGTACCGCCTTAGGTGGGGGCTTCTAATTCTGATGCGATAGTGTGGCGCGCACTCAGCCAACTACTTGACGCGTATGGTCCTGCCAGCAAAGAAGCCGGAGGCATCACAAAGGTGTCTTCAATGGACTATAACGTGATGAAATTGTCCGGTAAAAAGTAGTGCCAGTCGTAGAGGGTACAGTAGTGTGATATTTCTAGAGGACTCACTTAAAGTTCTGAACGACGGCTAGACTCAGTTGTCATATATAGTCGGCGCATATTCGGTTTCGGTGTTCCCCGTCACCAAAAAGAGGATAGATTAACCCGTGGTTTTCGCGTAGGGGGTGGTAGCAGAATAGGAAACAAGTAACGGAACCGACGCTTTGACTGAGAATATCATGTGGATTGCACACCTTGATACATATCGAATGATTCGGACTGGGGACATTAGGGTCTAATGTTGCCACCCGTACATGACACAAAGGCAAAGTAATTGGTCGCGTAGAACCCTAGACTAGGAAGACGTTCGATGTATAATTATCCAATATGGAAGGTACGTGCATCTAATAAAAGCTTTGACTGTGAGTATTGCAACACAAAAGCATTTGACTATCTGCATTCTTCCGTGTCATCAGTTAAGCTCATAGACATGGCGTGGGAGTCATAGAAGCATTACTTCATGAGACGGCATTTCAAAAACAGTTTGAGCGGTGGCAAACCCTGTCTTCCAAAACTCGATTTAATTTAGAAAGACTGAAGGTGACCTAGCCTGACTGTGAGCCCTCGAACACCCTTTTGACAAGCTATTTCTTTTGTCGAGAAGATTGATCGAAGTTCGGAAAACCAGAGGTTCGTTCAAGATATCCGAAAATACGCCACACAGACCGAAGAAGGATGGCTCGGTTGAAGGGAGAATCAGTTGTTACATCATGTCTCTAACTGTGGTTAGAACTCCTGATATCGCACTTGTTGAAACGGAGACTCAACTGCAGGAACACAGAACTACACAGCGAGCAATGCTCAAACAATCTGATCGGCACCACCCCAACTTGCTTTGACTATCTGTAGCACAGTGAGAACGCTTGCGGTAGCGGCTTCAGCACTGGGCAAACCGCCGACTCCACAGCTCCTGGCGTGGATCATATCAGTATGTTGTCCGAGTCGGTACATCCGCGTGTATAATCTCCGAAATCTGTTAAATGTTAGGTAATATATCAAAATTAGCCTTGACTATAACAACAGGAGCAGCTTCTTCCGGTGTGGCTTTGGAAACAGGAGTCCGGCTACCATACCAAGTGCTCTCTAAGTGATGCGATTATGATGCGGGGAGGACTAGACTGACGTGGAAGAATCACGTAAGTCCAGCAAAAGTAGGATTTTGGAAGATATGGAAGTGCGTACATCGTGCGTCTTGTGGTATGGATCTAAGCGTAAGCGAAGTTTGATAACAACCTCGTGGGATGGTTTGTCGTCAGTCACTGGACGAGTCGGGACCGAGACATGGTGTTTTCCCATGTTCTTTCCTTGGCAAACTTCAAACCATGGCATTCGAAGCAGATCGAAAGATCTACGCGAGTTCAAAAATATAATTTGACGAGATAGAACGCGGATGCAGATTTCAACCAATCATTGCAAAAGCATTCAATCTAACAAATCACGCCACAGAATAGATTGCTTCCGCGGCACAAGGAAGCAAGACGGACTTTGAAGCGGAGCGCGAACAAAAAACTTTCTTCCATAGGATCAAATTCTTGTTGTCCACCTCAGAACGGAATGCTGTAAGTTTTAATAGACTCATATTGCTGCAGCAAAGGAGCATTGATACTATGGTCTACAGGTAACTGCATGTCACTTGGCGCATGTGGAACGCGTCAATTCAACCGTATTTCATGTCGATTAAAGTTCAACTTTACCTGCCATGCTTCAGTTCGCTATCATTCCGTCGAAGCATCATCTCAAAAACAAGTTGCTTTTTATCGGCATCCCACGAAATCTCGTGGAGATTCCAAGCTGCCGCGTGCACAGCTCCGGTTCAATTCTTCAGAGTCGCGATCACTGTACCCCTCGAATAATGGTCAACGACCGCGGCCACCTCCATCTAACCAAAATCCGACTTCCTATTACCTCTCAATTCGAGACAACCTTCAATTCATAAAGGCGTTGACCGCGAAGTCTTATGTTCTGCTTGCGGAGGATGCTCAAATGTATCATTTGCAAGAGATCATAAATCTGCTAGCAAGTGATCTTCTCTGCCATTTTCCCCGAGATTCAGACCCGGCGGGCTTTTTCACGGCTGCCGTGTCCATCCTTTCACCGGGAACACCAAACTGTGCACTGACCCCTCAGCTGACCCTTGAGTTGTTCAATGCCTTGATAGGACTAAATCAACCTCGGCCAATACTTCTAGCTCCCAGAGGGTGGGAGTGTGTCTACTACGCCGCAATTTCACACCCAGCGCTATGCCATTTTTCGCTCCCGTCCCTGTCTGCCTTGCTCCTCTCAGAGCAGCCGGAGCATCCGGAGCAGGCTTACGAAACCATTACTTGGATAACGTACCGGATGATAATCCAGATTCTCATGAGGGGGGAAGAATCATTCCCGGAAGCATTGGCTGTATTCCAGCAAATAGTTCAGTTGGGTCGCGTCCCAAAGCTGGCGCTACAACTTGCGCAGGATGAAGGTGGTTCCTTCAAAATCTTGATGGCGAGCACGCTTGTCAGAGGGTGTCTAGAGTTTAACTGGTACATCAAAGCCGCGGAACTTATAATCGAATTACTACAAGAACCTCGATGGTCCCAAGCTCGGGGAACGTCAGCAGAGGATATACAAGCTACAGCTCTTCTCGGTTTAGAAGTATTGCATGTTCTTGTGCGTTCTCCTACCAGACAAGAGGTCCGAACATGTCGCGTATTAATTAGAGCCCTTCTCTCAACATCGTCACCTCTTCAAGCGCCGCACAGGATCGAGCTTCCACATGCAGATCTCATGGCTTTCTACGAAGCGTGTTACGACTACAACCTCGTTGGTGTTGCGGCTAGTGTTTATGTACAGTTACAATCACCTTCTATTCGCAAACATCATTATTATCCTCCGCCCCAGAGTTCCGCACTATTTTGGCTGTTGGACCATTTTGCTGACCCAGGCGTATCTCGCAAGATCGGGGGTGGGCGGTCGTTGTACAAAGGATACATTCGAATGGCCAAAATAATTTTCTATGATATTATTTTTCGTGGCATTCCTGTACCAGTCGTGGATCGACCTCGGTTCATCGCCCTTGCTGCAGCCCGTGGATTTGGGTTTTATACGCGACAGCTATGGGAGATGTTTACGGTCGAGAGCGATCTCAATCGCGATGTCGTACGAGGGAATGGACAAATGCTTGTTCCTGTTGTGAAATTGTTTCGGAAGTTGCAAGAGGCTTGGGACAATGGTGTTGATCGTGACCACACAACTGCGCCCAAACATGACAACGATCGTCTACATGATTCGACCGAGGTCAACAACTCTGACGAAGGCGCTCCCAGTAAAAACCGTAAGACCCAGAACCCATCCCTCCACGTTAAGAAGTCAGTTCTACCCGATGCCTGGAGATTTGCCAACCATGTCCTGAACTCGTATAAAGCCACAAAAATGCCCCTTGCCATGGCGTCACAGGAAGATCTTAATGCACTGGCGCGAGCAAATTTGATTCTTGACAATGTCTCGGAGAGTGTTGAAGCCCTCTCCATCA
Source organism: Ramaria sp. MG151 (assembly GCA_003314545.1). Taxonomy (NCBI): domain Eukaryota; kingdom Fungi; phylum Basidiomycota; class Agaricomycetes; order Gomphales; family Gomphaceae; genus Ramaria; species Ramaria sp. MG151. Next base: position 13,310 of record QMFG01000713.1, on the reverse strand, counting down.
TAATGGAACGTGGAGATATTCCTGATGCTAAAGATGTCAATGTTGCGTTAGGGGCGATCGCTCGATATTCACCCCGTCATGCCGCGCGTATGTTGGATCATATGGTGAAGCGTGGTGTTGGACCTAGCGCATCTGCATACAGCGCAGTGCTCCATGCCGCGCTCAAAACCAAGGATTTCAGGCTTGTGGACGTTTTACTCAATCAAGCGAGAAAACTTGGTTATGGTGCTTTAACGCCTCGAGCGATTGCTGCATTAGTTCAATCGATCACCATGTTCAAGTACACTGAAGACAAGGCAGAGCGTGCTCGACAGAAGTCAAACCTGCAGATGGTGATAGAGACTGTTGAAACTATAATGAAATCTCCATCGAGGCAGAGACAGAACAGAGAGCACTGGAAGGACCACGTTTTGTCGGTCCTAATGGGACAGAAGTGTATTAATGCTGCGTTAACGGCGATGGAGCCAGCTCTGGCTATGAGGTTCTGGATATTGTTGGTGAAAGACCGTGTTCCATGGGATGATCAGGAGTCTAAAAGCACGCGTGCATCAATTGGGCAGTGTATCAGGGACAGATGGAAGGGAAGACAGATGGATGACGAGGAAGCGAGAGGGATGCTAGAAGAGTTGGGGACGGAGCACGTGGATTGAGGAGTTATCTGCAAAAAGGTTTAGATTGCGATGTCTGGGGTCTTGAGCATGTGGTAGTAGAAAACCTAAAATGGACAGAGCTGATTTTGGCTGGGTGTTTAAAATATTGGCCAGCCAAGTCGCGAAGCTGTCTCTTAAAAGAGAAGTAGTCCAAGACAGTTGTTATCTGGGTGCCACGTTCTGAGTTCTCCGGCACAATAATCCGGGTTTCGCCACGCTAGACTACAAAAACGACTCGTGCTGAAAGCATTTCCTAACTCCTTCTGCCCACATCATGCCCGTCGCACGGACCAAGAAAGACGACCCCCGCCCCTCGCCCACCAGCGACGACACAAAAGACCTGAAAGATTCAGAAAACGGCAAGGTCAAGAGGAAGTGAGTGTGCACTTGCCCTTTTCATCTTCGCTTGTAGTTGGCGCCTCTCAATTTCATCACGTACTGACTTGCTTTTGGCCAGGAGACAGTCGCAGAGTAAGCTTGTACCGTTGCTACAGACTGCGCCCTATCCCTCATTTTCACCCTAGGCTGCGATGCTTGTCGCGCTCGCAAAGTTCGATGTGCTAGAGAAAATGTAGATGATCCTCAAGGCTCGTGCAAGCACTGTGTATCCCTTGGGATACCATGCACCTATGATTACCAGCCGAAGAAGAGGGGCCCTCCGAACCTGTGAGTTTGAGCAGTCATACCCTGTGAACACTCTGACTATTTGACCAGATACCTACGCCGTCTACAAGAGGCTGCGGCAGCTGCAGCAGCACAGAACGAGGGCTGCCAATCTCCCAATGGTACAATATCTATCTCGTTACCCCAGAGTAGTCCAGTTCCCCAGACCGCTTCCGTTGTACCAAACAACCTCCTGTCCTCTCCAACGGCAGGAAGCCCTTACCTGGAACATTCGAATGGCAGTCCTCTGAGTGCACACCAGCATCCTTTTGCTCATTCAGTCCCTCCTCCCACAAGCAGCACGCCAATCCCACCTTCACGTTACCCAATAGCTGCGGACTCATACCATACACATCATTCCGCACCTGTGACACCCTCCATTTCGTACGTTGATCCACGCCTATCCGAACCGATGGGCGGCGCGTCACCTCCGATTGCCAACGGCCGCCCATCGACAGCTTCGACAGTATCTTCAAGTCAGTCTAGTTCACCGTCGTACGCTCGAGCGGTCGGCTCTCCTCCTAGGGAATTTCCACCCTATCCGTTATATAATTGGTCGTCCCCACTCAAACATGGGGCACCTACCACGCAGCTACATGCGCCTTCTCTCCCACCTCTGTCCTACTACGTGCGGCCTCATCGACTTGAAGATGTGGCGCCTCGTGAAACCATCTTGCTAATCATATCCCTCTTCTTCGATTTCGTCTACCCATTGACGCCATGTATTCACAAACCCTCCTTCATGGCAGACCTCCAATTGCGGCGTGAGGAACGCGACCCCCTCTTCTTCGCCCTCGTCATGAGCACCGTTGCTTCCACCTGCGTGCAGGTACCGAGGAGTTACTTGCCTTTGGAGCGCCGAGAAGTTCGGAAACTAGCGCAGAACTGCCATGAAGCCAGTCGACATATCAGCGTTGCTAGCTATGACCCGCCTACCAGTACACACGTTGTCATTCGTTACTTGTGCGTCGAGATTGTCTATTCTTGCTATCTGTTTTGCTAAAGTAGTTGTTATAGTGACACTTGTTATCATTTCTGTGAAGGACATGATGCAACATCACATGCTTCTTTTGGTGAGGCAGCACATATCGCTGTCACACTCCATATGCACGAAGAGGCTTCGTATGAAGGACTTGACCCTATTGAATGCGAGATCCGCCGACGAGTCTTTTGGTTATTGTTCGATGGTTAGTTTTGATGTCCATTTCTTTACCAAATAACTTCGGAAGTCGTTGCGGTTGCTAAAACACTTACTTTTCCTCTCTCCAACTCTACAGCTGACAAATCGATGTCCATTCTCCTGGGACGCCCCATTTGCCTACGTGACGAGGATTGCACCCTCCATTTTCCAAAAGAGGTTGACGACGAATAGTACGTTACCCGATATTCCTCCGACATTTCTCCATGGCTAACCCGAAACGGTTTCCTTTCTTGGTTGCTCACTGGCCATCTTCACCTTAGTATCACTCCCAACGGCATCTTACCTCAACCACCTGGAAAAACAGCTATCATTTCAGGACTAAACTATATATCTCGCATTTTTGCACTATTGGGTGAAATCCTAGTACGAATACGTGTCGACAAGCGTTCCCCACCACAAGGTCACTTTGCCACTGCACGCCTTGAGGAAATCCGTTCTCTGCATCAGAGGATAGTTACTGCCCTGGCCCACGCACCACCCCCTCTGCAACTCAAAACACATACCAATGGAACACCTCAACCGTCCTCTGCCGGCTATGATAACCCAGGATTTACCAAAGCCACGTTCGCGGAGGTCAAGGACTTCTTTGACAATCCGAATGCGTCCCGCGCAAACGCCTCCAACCCATACCTCGTCATGCAGGCGAACCTTTATGTCACCCAGGTAGGAAATCTGCTCAATGACAATGGCTCGACCCACTCAAACTCTATTCTAGCAACTTGTTCGTTTTGTAATTGAGCAATATCGAGATGAACTTATTACCTCGATGCGCGGTGCATTGGGCGACATGACAGATCCCGAACTTGCCATACAAGAAGATCGCGAAGCTGTAGCGAGTGATCTGCTCAACGTTTTGCACAGGTAAGATCATCGCAGTGAACGCTTCAGGTATTTCTCACATCTTGCCGCACAGCATCCCTATACAATCAATTGCAACAAACGGGCCATCGTTGGTATGGTGATAAAATTATAAATGATTACCAGACCATCTGAGGCCTCTCTTCCAGGTGCATAAGGTCCGGTTCGTTGCTTCGACGCTACTCGACGCTGTGCGAAAAGCGGAAACAGCTCCCGCTTCCGCTGCACGCGCCCACGCATATCTTTGTGAGAGACGCTTTTATTCTCGTCTTAACTTGTTTCTTAGCCTTACTTTCTTCTCCAGGGGACTTCCTTTCTATCCTGTCAGAAATTGAGCGTAATTACTTGTGAGTATCTGCTTCGTCACATTTTCCCAACCCAAATAGTAACTCGGCTGTGAAGGCTTGATGATGACCAGGAAGGATCACCGGGAAGCGACCGGGTTATGCTACTGGGAAATGTTTGAAAACATGCGGAGCCTCTTTGAATGTTCGAACGTTGTAGATGCACTGCGGTATTTTGTTGCTTGCTGTTTTTGTAGTTTTGCTGCGCTCTATCCCTGGAACCCATTTCCCCCCTATGTTACCCGCACGCTGTTTTGCACGTTTTCATTATGTTTTTATTGGTGTATCTTATGTTACATTTTATCTTTCGCGAGTCGAAATACATGTCAGCGTTTATCATATGACGGTTCTGAGCCTCTATTGAGACTCAGACATGACAACCACTGAGAACGGAATTGTGCCGCACAATATTACTGAAGGTAAGTAGAAACTATTTGTTTCCGAACTGTAAAGCAATACTTGTCCGAATATTATCGTTGGGTCTAGTTCTGCCCTTCATCAATTCTGACTATAATTTGTCGTGTTAAGATGAGGCTGCTCTATATGACCGGCAAATTCGACTCTGGGGGCTCGAAGCGCAACAAAGGTGCATGCCAACTGAAGGCCTTCTAGTTTGTATTCTCAAGAACGTTGTGTTACAGAATGCGAAATGCTAGCATTTGCGTTATCAATTTACGTGGTGTTGCGACAGAACTCATAAAAAATATCGTCCTCGCTGGGATCGGAAAGCTCATTATTTTAGATTCGGAAGACGTTAAGGAAGAAGACTTGGGCGCAGGCTTCTTTTTCCGTGAAGATGATGTAGACCAAAAGGTACGTATCCTGTGCGTATTGTAGTAAACATCTTGGTGCAATGTATGATAACGTTTTCTCTCCGGATGAAAGCGTGTCCATGCAGCGAGACACAGGATAGAATCATTGAATCCTCTTGTGACTGTGGAGACCCTATCAAATTACGATTCTCTGGAGTTGTTGGAATCGGTGGTAAAACAAGTTGATATTGTCTGCTTGACCGACGGCTCACAGGAAGACCTGGTACCTCTTACCTGTCTTATTCTACCAGTGTAGCTGATATGACGAAATCAGACGCATATAAACGACCTCTGCCGCAGACACAAGACTTCTTTCTACGCTGGAGGTTGTTATGGATTAACAGGATATATATTCTGTGATCTTCTTGTCCACGAATATATATCACCGTAAGTAGTACTGTGCTCGGCTTGTTTTTCAATAACCTACAGTTTTTTTCTTCAGTGATCGATCAACAAAATCTGAACAACCAAAAACGATCAAACACTGTGTGAAATATCCTTCGTTTTTGGAGGCAATGAAGCATGATTGGCGATCACTGACAAAGAAGCAAGTTAAGAACCAGAATGTTGAGCTCGTTTTCTCTATTTTTGGTCCGTCTTTTTTGCGTGTTTCCTCCAGAGGCATGTCGGATTCATTGACCATTTTAATTATCCAAGCTTTGTGGAGGTATCAATCACAACATAAAACATTACCCTCTGACAAAGACTTAGCAAACGAGCTGGCCTCTGTCGCAAATGAACTCATTGCCTCCGCTCAAATCAAGCCACATGTCTTGCAGGCCATTTCCATGCAACAGTTAGAGTAGGATTGCCTGCGCCTTCAGTATAATCTCATAGGCTTATATTTTCTTCCAGGGCCCTGGCATTTACAGCAACCCATGAATTTTCGCCCGTGTGTGCTGTGTTAGGTGGTCTCTTGGGTCAAGATGTGCTTAAAGCATTAGGTGGTCGCGATCCTCCAGTAGCTAATCTCTTCGTGTTTGATGGTCACACGGGCTCAGGCGCAACCTCGCGTCTCAGTATGCCCATATAATTATTTGCTGTATGGCTTTACATGTGTATCTACCCCCAATCTCTTGTCTGATGATGGATACAATAATGGTGTCAATGTAATTGGTTTCCCGCTTGCTTAAGATGCTCAATGAAAGATGGATATGGGGAAGAATGAGAGATAATCGAAACAAGGAAAGGAACGGGACATCAACGTAATCGTGCTGCTTTGTTGGTACGGGGGGTTTTCGGGCTCTTGATTGGTTTACGACTCATTTCGACGACCTCGATGTCGGAATCGTGATCGACACCGTTCATTCCGGTAGGTTGGTCTTCACTCTGGTCTCTCCCCTTACCCTTGCTATCTACTTGTTTCTCTCGTCTCCACTCGGCCGATAAAGAGTTGATCTTGTGCTTCAACTCTTGTCGCCTTCCCGCTACCTTTTCATGGCTCCACAGCCGCTCCCGTTCTAGCTTGTCAGATCCTACTGCTTTCTTTGACTTCTGATGCTATTGTGGAGGACTGCGGTTAGACTGGGGTGGTCAAAATAGAGATAAACATATGTCAAACATACTAAGATTTGTTGAGAAAAGGAGTCAGGATCTGACATGAATTGTTCCACAAAATGAAGCAAATATACACCGCAATCACAATAGTTCGGCTGAGTGGGAACCTGGATCAAGGAGAACTTGAGAAATTATAGGGTATTGGAATAATATGACCCTTGCCGATGCTGGCTTCATGACTGGCTGGACGATTTCACCCCATCCTTTCTTGTCCTTCGCCTCCATTTCAAGATACCGCGACAAAACTTTCAGAGCATGTGGATGTCGTGTACCAAGGGAATCAAACGAGAAAATAGATGGCCTGCAGCGATAGAAGTAAGCAGGTAGCAGGTAGAAGATGGATTACGTTATGCCAACGCACTGTTCTGGTGTAACTGATTCGATGGCCGCTGTATCGACATCCATGAGGTCATCATCCTTTAACTCGTCAACTTCCTCTTCCTCTTCCTCGATTTCACTTGTTACCTGCATGCCATTGCGCGAATTTGACCCTGACAGTTCAGCGTGTTCATAAAAGTTCTTGGAAGGGATGGGTGATATTCCGTGGGTGAATGCTGGAACAGACGAAGACAATTCTAATTCCGCGGGCGCATCCAATGCCATTGTATCGTTCTCCCCTTCACTGTTACTTTCAGGAACGACATCCATCCCAACATACTCGTTATCGGGCTGCACTGTCACTGATGAGACAGATGATGACGGAGATGTGGGTCTTGAGGGTATGCGAATACGTTGGGTAGTAGGACATATGCGAACAGCACGTTCTACCTCCTGTTCTTCCTCAACTGTGGTCGCTACAGAGGTATTACTAGCTTTGGATTTCGGTGCCTGGGTCGAAATCAGTTCTTCATGGGGAGGTATAGAACCTTGGGAGTTAGTTCTCGTGATCAGAGACTCCTGAGCTCTGGTCCGCGTTGTCACATTAGGTTTCACCACCTGAGGAGCGGGCGGTTGTTGAAGAGCCAGTGCTGGATGACATATAATAGCAAGATACCAATGCAAACTGTGGGAGCATACTAGTTTCTGCTGTGTGAAATAAACTAAGTCAAATGCACGCACTTTTCGTTGATGGGCACAATTATATACTTCTTCTGAAACAAATCAAACCTGGACGTCCATTTTCGCACACTCTGATATCCTTCTTCAAGACTACGCGCAGTGAGCTAAAAGACTTGATGTTGGATACCATCAAAGACGTACTTCCTCTGATTTAATTGCGTGTAGAAGAACGAGCTGAACACATGAACTTGGTCAGCAAATTCTGGCCGCTGACCACGCAGGTCATTAAGCCAGAGCCTATTACGGTATAAGCATAGGAAGGGCACATTAGCGAAATAACCAACTTGAGACCCAGCTCAATCAAAGTATCGTTGAGGAATTCTCCGGGTTCCAGTCGTTTCAAGTCGCCGTAAGTAACATTAACAGCACCCGTGCCAGTAGGAGGGTAAAGTAAGATACTGATGCGAGGGTGAGATATAGGCATGAATCTCAGACTAGAATGGATGACTGACATATCATCTGCGGGTGGCGAAGGTGAGCGTGGAGGTTGAGTGTTGGAAGTCATCTGACGAGCAGACCGTCTAATCCCAGAACTAGTCGATGCGGGTGAGGTTTCCGTGGCCCCAGCGCTAATAACCTAGTGTGAAGATAAGATCATTATAATAGACGGGTCTGCACTCACTAAGTTGGACGAGGTTGTGGCTTACGCCTTGCAACTTGGGATCGAGGCTGATCTGCTGGTGCAATCGTTGGATGCTTAAGTACAGCTTCCCACTGAGAGCGAAAAGCAGCAGCACTATGATATTTTATCATTCAACACAGTTTTTAAGATCGAATGAATTTCTTACTCGAAATAGGCGAAGCTAATTTTTGCCTGTGCTTTCAGCCTCAAGTCATTGCACATTGCTCCGAATTCAGCTGCTGACCAGCTCGCATGCGACGTGAGTGGCTTGAACATTATGACCGGCTGCTGGTTTTCTAAGGAACATCATTAATAACTAGCTGAATATAACAAATGTGCCAAATGTACCGAAGTTCTTTGCGCTGAACAAGGATCTAGTATTATCCGTTAAAGACAATGTAAATCCCAGCAAGGGGAACTTCTCGACAGTGGGGCCTCCATGAGGGAGCTGGTACGGGCACCACGTTCGTGATCTGACAGAACATGGGGGGAGAAAGATTGAATTTTGATCGCTACTCACTTGCGCATTACGAATATCTTGTCCCAGGTCAAGGTCAACCATCACATGTCCACTTTCGATCGGAGCTTGCACGATAGACACATGCATATCTTCGATTCGAACCCACAGTTGGGGTGTTGGCTCTTCCGAATTTGTGGACTCGGTGATTTGGGACCCACATGCGTATGCTTCGAGTGGGAATACGGTCCCCTTTCGACGGCCGTTGGTCGTTTTATACGTCGTCAACGATGGGGGGATTGGAGAATGGTGGGACTGATCCCGATGTGTGAAGGGTGAAGGTTTGCTGAGATCGAATGCATGTGCATTCTTTGTAGTTGATGCAACGGTCTTATTTGAGTGAGCCGACTCAGGCTTATCAACATATCATAAAGATCGAACTGTAGCGCACCTTGGTCTTCATAGCATTGACCTTCTTCCGCCTTATGTTCGTAAGATCAAGTTCCCGAGGACGTGCTTGCGACTCGAAGAACATAACGTTCTTCTTGACATTCCCGGGAACTGACGAAGTCCTTTTCCGCTCTGGAGGCTCTCTTTCACGTGGGATCGTGTCGAATTCGTCTGGATCCTCGATAGGATCCAGTCCATTACTGCCAGTACCATTTATGGCATGTTCACGGCCGGTAATTTGTGCTTTCAAGGCGGAAGTGTGAGGGCCTGCAGAAGGTGGCAGTTTGGTATAATTTGTCGGATGACACCCACCGAAGACATGTTGGTCTGAGGGTTTACTGACTCCCAAGATATTTCCGATAGAATCCGGAGCTGAATCGCCGTGATTAGTATTGCCGTGGGAGGAGATGAGTTGTAAATCATCAGAGGAAGTCGAAGGAGTTTGTGGTGTAAGTTTAACATATGAGCTCGAGACTGGTACTCCCAAGTCCTCTTCTTCTGTTTCAAGATCTATCACTATTGGACGCGTCGTGGAAGGAGAGAGTTGGAGAGGGTCATCTGAGACAGATGTTGTAGTTTGGGAAGGGTGAGCAGAAGTGCTCGCCTTGGAACCTGTCGAGCTCAAGGTTGTTAGTCGTCGTGATTTTGCCGTAGCGGTTAGATATGTGGTCATAGACGGCGTCTCCAATTTCTGTTTCTTCGAAGGGGGAGGGTCTTGGCGCAAAGATTTCATCACACGCTGATTGATTTGATTTGGGTGCGGGCGATTCGGAAGTCTGACCAGCGCAAGGGCGCTGGGATTCCTTCGTGAGGCTACTTCGGTCAGATTACTGTAGGTACTCTGTTGGTAAGGATTTCTCGGCATAGACCTCGTCGCCTGGCCTGAGTTGCTAGAACGTCTCTGTGATATGTAAGAACAAAGTCCAAGAAATAAATTTTGAAGGAATGATGCTCACTTGTGAGCCGGGTGGTTCTATAATGACAGGTGTATGTTTCCAGGGGGATTGGTGACTAGAATCTTCTCTGGGAGTACTGTAATATCAAATGTGTTAGAGATTCTATAACACTTCGTTGGGGTCGTAGCTGCAGACCGTTTTCTGGAGGCTTCCGAAGCGCCTGAGCCTGTACCGTTGGCTACATGGTGCATTGCATTTACATTATCTCGATCCTCTCGACTCAGAGACATGACAAGTATAATATGGGTAATGTGCTCAGAAAGCACTCCAGACGCGTCAAGCCTGCCAGCGACGAGCAGCAGGAGTGTGTGGCTTGAGCAAATGTGACAGGGCACGTGACCGCGCAAGCTGTGATGTGATGGCTGTCTGTAGAGCAATTGGTTAATTCGTCTGCAAAGCTCAGACTGTTCATTGTGCACCATATGAGCTTAATTCATGTTAAACATTGTTTTTTTTCAATCCTCATTATGCTTGTAAAATTTCGCCATTCACCCTTCTCCAATTCTGGAATTATTATTTACTTGAGGTCAACCCCTTTCGTTATGATTCTGTGAGAACTTTGCAGTGATATTGTGATAACAAAATTGACATATTTCTTGTGATGAGATAAACAAGGTACATGGAAGTAGTCAATACATAGTGATGTGTCACATGTATTGAGAAGAAGAGTGTAATCTACACTACTGGCGCGCGCACCACACAAAGCAGAAGGAAAGCGAAACCACCATGTCCGAGATGCAGTGACACATGCAAAGAGGGGCTGAGAACGGAGGAGTCGAGTGAGGAGTCAAATAGAAAGTTGTGGTATAACACACAGGATGAGGTAGTAAGTGAATCATTATGAAGACATTGCTCGTGGCGAAGCAAATTTCACATATTTCGCAAGGATCAGCAGCCGTCATATAAGCTGTTCCGTGGGAAAGTATAACCCGCACCGTCCCAAGTGGTAAGGTTGGCGTCTGTATATGCATTGATATGTCTGCAATTGTCAGTTATGAGTTGACATTGAGATGTCAAATGCGGAAGAAAAAAAGACATACTTGTTGATATAATCGGATGTGGGGTAGTCCGATGGGTCGCAGCCAATGTTATCTACACCTTCGCGTTGGTATACGCGGACATAGTCTATGAACATTTGCGAGGGAAATTTTAAATGCTTCCAATCTTGTGCTTGGAAACCAGGTGAAAGTCCAAAATTGAGGATAATACTCTGCGCAGAGGATCAATATTGGCTGTAAAAAGCTAAGTCGCCACATACCATGGGCTCTTCGGCTATAGGCCGTTGTGACACCTGTGTCTGCGAATCAGGACCAACCGCGGGAGAAGTCATGGTCCACATCTTGTCTTGGCCTTGATACCAGCTTATGAAGCTATCCGACCTATGATTCCGATCTGACCACCACTCGACTCCGTATATTCCAAACCCATTCCCGCCGTAGTTGGCATTATCCACATAGCTCACCGCGCTAACTGCTTGTTGGAATGGACCGCCTTTATATGTATTGAACTGCGTGACAGATGGATTATAGATCGTCGCTGCTGGAGTTGTGTTGACAAACTGATAATTCGCGTTGTAAGGAGCCGTTTGGTAGGATTGCGATGCTTGGCCTTGTCCGCGGACTACATCGACCTGAGCTTCGATTACATCGATTTCAGGTGCTCCCCTACCCCGGCTCACATCAGGGCCAGGATGATCCATCCCTGGGCAAGTGCACGCAGAGAGCTTCTGGCCTGGGAGGGACGAGAAATTCTTACCGTTGCCGGAATTGGCAGCGGCAGCGGGCGTTCCATCTTTATTGAGTTGGTTAGGGAAAGTCCCAACGTCGCAACTATCATATGAATACGGCCAAGTCCCTTTGTATTACTTGGAGTCAAGGAAGTCTACGACGCTGGAAACACTAACTTACCCTCTGTCGTTGCACCATAACCAGCTCGACCAAGGTTTCCCATCATCCAGGCACCAGGCCAAAAACTACTTGCCGCGGTAAGCAATAATAGAGATAATTTGTCCTATGAAATAACAAAGACGCACCCAGGAACATTGCCACTTCCAGGCAAGCTGATGGAGACTTCGAGGATGCCAGTGGTAAAGCACAGCTTGTTCCAAGACTGCAACATGCCAGATTGGAAGTTAAGATCATGGTTTAGTTGTTCCGTCATTGTAATAACCAGATGGCCACCTTGAGTAGTGATTGCCTCAGGGGAATACCATTCTACATCACCCGTAGCCCAGTAATTAAGGTCGACGGCTTCCCAAAAGGGATCATCTCCTGGATAAAATGATCGGCCGTCGATATTGAACTCGTCTGAAAACACAAGATTATATCTGTTTCCGTCTTGTAGGCCAACCTTACTCTTCGCCACATCCGGTGTGTCAGGGTCAACGAGAGCCCGCACGGCAGGTAAGTCAGGGACTTGACCTGTGGAGTTGATGCCTCCCAGGTTAAATCCAAGAATTGGAGGTTGACCTCGTATATAAAAGTTTATAATAGGATAAGCAGCGAATAAGGTGACCAGTGTGACTATGATGATGATGATTGTGCCGATGTTCATCCACCCTCGTGCACTGAAGAGCGATAGATGTCGATCGAGCATGGCATCTCGAACGGGGTCAACATTATGCAACGCATCGTCGAGATCTTTGGTGTCCCAAATATATGGAGGCACGGTAGCTGTGGAGGGCGGAGGACCTCCTGTAGGTAGATCTGTATGGTCATAAGATTCGTCAGATGGTGCTGCAGCGAACCGATTTGTTGCGCGGGGTTCGTGAGGTTGTTGGTACTGATTTGCGCTATCATTCATGCTTTCGAGTGAAGAGGAGCAACAAAACGTACGACATAGGGGCCATAACCTCCACCAATATTTCCATTTGCGACATTATGGAAAGTATCGCTTCTCGATCCCGCTGTTTGCGATGGTCGGCGTCGATGGGAGCGTTGAGTAGACCGCTCACGGTGTGGCGAGCGATTTGGCGTTCCTGTTGGCGAAGCGACAACGGGCGGTGTGTAGGGGCGCGTTGCAGAGCGAGGAGAGCGTGGACTGGTTGGGACAGTCGAATATTGTATGTTAACAGGAGCAGGCACACGGGATACTCTATGTGGTCGGGACATGGTCAACGAAGAAGAAAGAGCGTTGGTCGTGACAGGGTCGTGAGTTCGATCGCACAAAACGCGGGAACGCGCAAACGTCAATGGCACGTGACCAAATTCGGACATGCCGAGACATGCCGAGACAGACTTATCCCACGGTTATCGCTCGTAGAATTTTAACTATTTGACGTTCTGAAGATCCTCGAAGGAAAAAAACTGTTGTGTATTTTCTTGAGCGCTGCACTCGCCACGTCAAGGTGTCACATCGATTCCGAAGACATGTATTGGAGTCGGGGCCTTGCTTTGCCTCGTTTAAACAAGCTGGCAGCGCTTCTACATCCGGCGGCTATCCTGTGAAAACTTCACAATCTGTTTTGCCACTGCTAACCTCCTAGAGATAGTATCGAAAAGCTCAAAATATCAGCCACGGAGCTCATGTGATCACGGTTCATAGCCGCTGCCTAATAAATTCAGCGCTAAGCAAAGTGCGCTCGCCATCAGCTCGATGTCAAAATTGATGTCTGGACCAGCGCTCACCTTGCTGTAACATTTCTTTGACTTCCTGGTGATTCCGGCTCAGGAAATCAGACGT